>JASDQU010240671.1:5440-19556 GCA_032191745.1 Picea mariana
TTATAAAACCATGTTATCCACTGCGCGGGTTCCATTATTGGTTTACCCAGGGGTCCAATTTCCCATGTATTTGTTAAGTAAGTCTCCTCGGCCAAATCTGGGAATTTGGCCGCATCGCGCACATCGTGGTCTGAATATCTAAGTTTGGGTACCTTTCCCAGCATATCATCCACAATGACCACTACGTCTGGGAGATATGGGAGTGTGATATCCATGGTGTCCTACACCTTTTTTTTCTGTCCCATAATAGATGGGCATGCCTTTGCTGTGTCTGCGTCCTCTTCTTCCCTCTCAAAATCTGGCATATCGGTGATATCCTCAAAAAACACTTCCTCTACTTTGTGGGTCTGTCGTGGTCTCGTTGTTTCTTCATGAGTCATAGGCGTCTCAGGGTTAGGGTTAAGAATACCATTCTGGGCCCCAAAACTCTTCCCTATTTTTCCTTGTTGCGCTGTCGATATTTCATGTTCAACCCATGTTGGTCTAATTGATTATGTTTCCGAGGTGGTGACCTATTCCATCTCGACCACATTTTCGGGCTCTCTCATTCTTTCCTTGCACCTCTGACCCTTCCGAGTAACCCATACATACTTGCTTGGAGTGCTGAACTTTGGTGGGGTCATATTCTCTCTAATTCACACACTCACTTGCTTCTTCGTAAAATTCTAGCTAGGGCACGATCTTTGTATTTCGCTCTATTCTAACAAATCGCTAAGTATTGAATAAAGACGTGATTTCCGCCTTTTATAGACCTGATCATGTTTGTTTTTCACTTTTTACGTGCATTTGCGGCGAGTGTAATTTTTCCTGCAGGTTGTCTTCCAATATTGTCGCAGTAATTGCTGCACGCGATTTTTTTCGCACATTCTTGTGGTTCAGTCCACTTTTACATATTTTTGTGTTTTTTCTTCCTTTTTCTATTTTTGCATTCCTTTTCTCTCATTTTTCCCCTTTTTATTTCTTTTTATCATTTCTATGTCCTAATCTCTTTTATAGTACACTATATACATGCCTTTCTCATTGTGCTGTAACTTTTAAGGGTTCGTAGGTCGACTGTCCCTGTATAGTTTCAATCGACTACTGTTGATAATTCCTTTCAGTTCTATTCCTCCCAAGTCTTATAGCTGTATAGATTCCCCATATGTGATAGTATTTATTTTATATGGACCTAGCCAATGCATTCTAAACTTATGAGGGTGTTGGAAAAATTTACTATCATAGAGTAGAACTAGGCCTCCCTCCTTAAAATTCTTCTTTTTAATATGCCTATCATGCCAGGATTTGTCTCTTGCTTTTTGTACTTCCTGGTGTAATTCTTCCAGAATTCTATCCTCCTCCATTTCCATTAGTTGACTTAACCTTTCCTGTACTGTGCCCCTTTCTGTCATGTTGGTAATTGCTACTACACACAGACTAGGTACCATAAATTCTAATGGCACCACTACTTCCTGCCCATACACCAATCTGAATGGTGTCTGTCATGTCAAATTTTTACATGTGGTCCTATATGCCCATAATACTACTGGTATCTTCAAGTCCTTGATTATTCCATACCTCAGATGCATTAAGGAGATTCTTTTTTTCTATCAATTGATTCAGCAAGCAATCAATGCCTGCCAGTGGCGAAAAGCGAGAAAAGTGGGTATAGTAAAGAAACCCATATCGCCAGGGGAAAACATAGAAGTGCTTTCCCTACCGCCTTATTTTGTATAACATTTTCTCCATCTAACCATTGGGAGAGAGCAAAAATGGTTAATCGGAGCTAATGATGGCCCTATTCATTCTATAGTTTACTGAGTTGATTGGCTTTTTCAATTTTTCTTGTAATTCATAGAGTACCTTAACTAACATACATTGCAATGAATGGGATATTTATCTAAACCATTATATGTATGAATAGGTCAGCACCTTGATGTGTAAACAGAAAAGTAGCGAGGCACCTTGGCTTGGTCAGGACAACACTAGAAGGTAATGCATGCGGAACCACTTATTCGACCAGCAGGAGAGTCGCTAGGTTTATTCCTTGACCTTGATCTGAAACTGCGCTAACAATGTACTCAGCTAGGACTTGGATACGTTCTCTAAAGCCCCGATAACTTCCTTCTTTACCGGCTTAAATCACTTATAGACCGCGTTGCCTACGAATGAATTGATGAGGCTTGGGACTATATCTTTCTTTTGTTACCAACGACCAGTCACCAACCAACCTTCTCCTAACCCTACTCAACACGCAGTTGCTCCAATATTTTCAGGTTTTTGTCTTTCAGGTATTAGTAAGCAGGAGAATACAGGAAGCTTGTACGCTGGGTAGGACTCCCATAAAAGATAGTTAGGCAGGTATTAGTAGACCAGAAAAGACAGATAGGTTGTCATTCTTCTGCTTATTTCTAGAACTAGGCAATAAACGAGAGAAACCCGAATGAAGATGATAAATGCATCAAGACGATTCCTCTTCGTTGTAGATCGAGATCAAGGTGAGGGGGGTGTGTTTCCATTCCTTCACTTTCCCACCCTTCCTTCTCTTCCAAAGAAACTACTAGATCCTTGATAAGGCCCACACAAGGGACTTGCCTATTATCCATTACTATTATGGCTGGATAATCTGTGGTAACCATCTATCCAAGTTGATCCCTAATTGATTTAGGCATTAAATTATTTGAGGCCCACTGTCTAGCATGCAATTATGTACTATCATGTTTTCTATCCTTAAAGACACATAAAAGGGTTTGAACTTCTCATTTTTTCTCATCTTAGAATCGATAAACTTCCACTTTCTCTTTGGATTTGTGCTACTACATCAGATTCCTCTTTGAATTTGAATGTATCACAAAGTCGAGGTAGGTAGTTCATCAGTGTTAAACAAGCAGACATGGGAGTAGGTGTACATGAGGAGTGTCGATTCATGGATTCAGAAGGTATGATCTATTGCCTATATCTAGGAATGGTTAAGATCTCTTCAAAAGTGATGCTGACTTTTTGCTTAGCCAATTCATTTCTTGCATTTGACCGAGCAAAAGCGGAAGAATAGGCAGTTCGAAAGCAAGATCGCACCTCGTACCAATGAATGAGACAAATGTGGGAGCTAGAGCATAGGTGGTATTATAGACAGAGACAAATATTGAAGTTTCACTCACCATTGAAGACCTAGAAGCTTAGATAGCAGCAGTAAAGGAAACAGGGGGCTAACAGTATTGTCCACCGGTATTTACGCTCACTACTCTCTAAGCGACTCGGTAAGGAGATCCTATCTATATACGCTAAGGGGTTTAGCCGCTCTATGAAGGAAGTGGAGCAAGGACCGGTCTTATACCACACTATTATGGCCTTCAATACAAAGACCCTATTGGAGTCCTTGCATCCGTCCCTTCGAGGAGTAGTAGCAGAGCCCACTTCATTTCGAAACCACCAATGGCAATGCTAGCTGCATCTGAGTCAGTTCGAGCAGATCGAGTAGGAGAACCCGTGAATGTGCCGGTTGATGATGCTAATGACCCAATTTTCCCAGAAGAAATTGAAGTAGCACCCGTTGAAATGCCCATTGAAGTTTACCTAACAGTTACATCCGTTGAACCAGTTGTTGGCACAGAATCTGTTGATCCAGTTGCTTAGTCACCAGTCCCAGTTCAAGTGGGAGAGCCAGTCCTAATAGTTGGAGATATAGATCCCGTGCCAATATACTGAATGAAAGTTGATCCCGCAAAGGCAGGTGCAGATAAAGCAAGGGCATGGCCCATTCTAGATTCTTTCCTAGCATCCGAGCTCGCAGAAGCAAAGATAGCTAGAGGAGAGAAGGAAGCACCTTAGACAGTCCTGCCATCATCAGTTGAAGCACCAATTTACGTAGCAGTTCCTGTTGATCGAGATTGAGATGCTGTTCCAAGTCCAGTACTAGAGTCGGTATATAGGTAGGTCCTTAAAACAACAGGTGATTTCGGAACAAAGCTCCTTGGAACAAAAGCATACGCCTACAAAGGGTAGGTTTTCCGGGAAAGAAACTGGTACCAGTAAGGATGCTGCTGAGTAAACGACTGGATTTACCACTCGATCTCCAATGGACTATGGCTATATAAATGGAAGCGGTTCTTTCTTTCGAACAATCTTTTAAAGAAGGAATGCTTGGGCCTCTCGAATAGGCAAGGATGTTTCCCCTCTAGTTGCTGGGTATCGATATCGATCGTTAACCGGGTGGCATGCTAGGAAAGAAGCTTAGAAAAAAAGAAGGGATGTTGGGTGAGATGACGCTGGATCAATTGGTTCTAGTCCAATTGGCTCTCGAACTGGCTTTCAAACTGCTTCTTTCACTCAGTTTGAAACTGGATTTGCTAGGGCATAAACTAATGGTTTACGCGTTGCAGATTCTTCGGTTCCATGTCCAATCCCATATTCAATTTACTAGAAACCAGTCAATGATGCTGTAGATGCAAGGGCTCAAGGAACATAGGTAGATTGAGATCCAATGCCAGTAGTCGCATATCGAGATGCAGTGCTTATTCCGGATCCACATGCAGTTGGTTGAGTGAAAGCACCACCAATAGCACCAGGAACATGAGAGACAAAGACAAAGATAGGAGATTCTGTAGCAGATTCTGCTGTAGCAATAGGGGATCTTCGCTGGGTATTTTTCCCATTGTTTCTCCAGCAGCCGTAGCTCGAGATTAAGTTCCATTCGAAGAATTTGTTCCATCTCCAGTTGCTTATCCGGTCCCAGAGCCATTTTGAGATCGAGATACAGTGTCCATTATTGGAGAGACATAACCCCCATTAGTTCCATACCCAGGTGACCCATAAGCATCAAAGCAAACAACATAAGTAAGTAAATGATTCAGTTGATCTACCAGTTTCTCCTGAACCAGTGAATGATCCTTCTTTCCTTCCATCACTTTGCCTAGCACCCTTTCCGGTTCGAGAAGCAAATCCAAATCCATAACTTGAGCATAAGTACCCATTGAAGTTTATCCTTTTGACCACCCTTTGTATCAGAACTACCTACAGAAGCAAGGGGGGTAGCAGCACTCGCGGTTTCATCTATTGAACCATTGCTAGTGGCATCCCTTTCTGTCCCAGCTTCCTAGCCACCACCTCGTCCATTCCTTCCATTTCGAGAGTAAGCATCCCAGTTGGAGATAGAGCAGATCTAAATGTAGATCGAGATGCAGTTGAAGTTTCCCTCGTCCCTCTCGCCTCCTATAGGGACGTCCAGAGCCTTACTAATGTTATCCTCGCTATGGATAAGTAAGAGAAATATTCCATGACGGGTGCAGATATCGTCAATGTCCACATGGAAGGGATGAGGTCAATTGAATCTGGGACTGACAAAGATGCTACTAGCACTGGATATGGATCTGAACGAAGGGAAACTGGATATGAATCTGCAATTGGTGGTGCCTCTAGAACTGCTCTTCTGACTCTGCCTTTGGTTTTGCTTTCGGTTTTGTTCCCATCGCTACCTATGTCCCTGCTACCTCCTCTCCTCCTACTACTTATAAAGAAACGTCATACCTCCGCTACAGGTGGTTCTGGATCAATGGATTCAACCAGGTAAAATGCACCTGCCTTTGTAACCTCATACCTCCGCTACTGGGTAGTCAACGGGTTATGGTTCAACCTTGTTGGCTATGCACCAATCAGGGAAGAGGGCACAACTTGCATGGAGGGAGAGGTGGGGGAGTTTAAGCGTGACAAAACCATTGGATCAAAGGAGAACCCATACCATTTTATAGTACCGAATATTGAGTAGACAAGAAACCTAGATATGTTTCTTGTTCTTGAATCTATAGACCGACCTATATATGAAAATCGGGGAACCCAATGAACACACTACCAAGGGGGAGGAACTAGGCAAAGGGGTGGGATCTACCTATACTAACCGGGTGGATGGAAGGAGTAGTTCGAGAGGAAACGAAATAGGGTGGGAATGAAATAAGGCGGGCCGTTCCACTCACCATGAAAAAGCTTGGTTTTTGTGTACTCATCCAGACGCGCACAACACCCACACTTTTCCTATTCCGCATCTGGCCGCATACTCGAGGAGACATCTAGGGATTACTTTACCAACCGAGACACTCACTTGATTGATGAGCCAACAAATGGAGAGGGAGTGGGTGGAAAGTCAGGCCAACTCGGGGTTATTGGGAACGGTGAATGACCTAATAATAGTGAATTAGAATAGTTTATCTAATGGAAAAGGTGGAGAATAAACTACAAGCTTCACTCAGCTATAGCTATCAATCGATGAGGTTCGAACATTTATTTCTATAGAAAGGCTTCCAAAATTGGTCTCTCTCTAGTTCTCACTAAAGAAATATGCATTCAATCGCGAGCGGCTCCCCTCTCTATATCTTCTACCCAACCGGGAAGAGGATAGGAGGGGAAGAGGCACCTCAACAACTAATGAAACGACAGGGCAGGTGAATGGAATAGACAAAGCAACTGGGTTCATGCAGAGCAGGCATGTATTCCTGGAATCACTGGTCGGTGGAAGGAGTAGCTCTTGAGGAAGAAGATCCGGGTGTTTTCTGGACGGGTGCGACGGGTGCACCGCATACTGGACCGTTTCATAGGGGTTTATTTCGTGAAATAAGTGGAATTCACAAATATTATGGTGTTGCTAATTCCTCTTTCGTTGCCAAATAAAACCCTCTTCTGTAAATCATTCTCAACATTGGAACCAGAGTTAAGAATAGCTATACCTTCCGTGTTTCATGACCAGACTATTCGAAGATATCTTCACTCGAATGACTGCAGAGTGACAAAGAGGAATGCTGCGAAAGGCTAACGTGATGGCCATTCCAGGGTTTCACTTGCCCGCTCATGAAATGGGTTTATCTGACTGATTTTTGTTCCATATTCCCCTGCAATGACTGGTCTTGGGAAACTATAATGGGAACTCGGATCGAATCGGTACTGTCCAACGGGAAAGGAAGGTCAGACTAGAGTAGCGAGAGTTGATCAAATAGCTATAGATCAATTCGCTCAAGCTCAACTCGGTGTAAGTGTCGAGCCAGGTGAAGCAACCAACCCTGAATGAGTTTAGATCACTGCCGTAACCTATTATCGGAGAGGACTATGCCCACATCAAAAGAATGTATCAACCTAATCTTCGGCCATCATCGACTACCTACTTAGATAAAGGACTCTCTCCTGACTTGACCTAACCTGAATAAACAAGCCGAGCGTGCTCAATCTAATATCTCTTAGGTGGTATCCATCATTCCTAGCACTTGCTGATCATGCCACTAGGCCCATCCCGATCGAGATGTGTTGAACTCCATTATAGTTGGACCTGTCGGACCCTCAATATTCGGTTATTCTTAGAGCACTTGCAACTATTGATATTCACTAGCGGCACATAACGAAGTGTCGAGGAACTAGGGATCTCAAATCGGAAAGGCGGATCTCGGAGAGGCAAACAGACAACGAATCCCAAACCAGAGTAGTGAATCGAGATTACAGGTGCGCGAATAGGTCGATGCTTCATGGTGGGGAATCACCTCGTTACAAATCTCTTACCGATAGAGATCAATATAGTATGTACGATTCATTTTGTGAATCTATTCTGAGTGGTTGTAAACACCTCGCTTGGCTTCCTCTGAAACCCTGACTGAACCCATTACTGATGTCTCGATCAAGTAATACGAAAATGCTAAATTCATTCATTCCGGTTAGCCGTTTGGATTCCTCATGATTCAACCTTTCATGGATTAGAATGGCTAAACGATTAGAACAACTAATCTAAATAGTTCAACCCTTCCGTTTGAGCTGCAGACCAGTTCGATCCCCGGTGGTCACCCGAGTGCAAATAGTGAAATACATGTAAGAGGATGGGAAAGGAAGATTGGCCACAAACCAATAAGAATGGTTAAAAGACCCAGTGATTTTCAATTTGGTGTAGCAAGGTGTACAACGTGCTTTAGGTTTTTAGGTGACTACTTACGCCCACTCTGCTCACCCAAACTTTTGAAAGTCTACACACCCCGTTGCTGTAATGTCCCCAAGGCCGAGCCCTGTTGTAAATCATGTCTATGAAGTATAAAGATTGCATTATGTTTTATAGGTTGGTGAGCCAAGTTTATATAAGCTGGTGGGCTTATGTGTTATTAGGCTGGAGAGCCTAAGTGTTAAGGCTGGGAGCCTACTTTTGTATATGTAATCATGCAGAACATTAATAAAAATATAAACACCACTGCGTGCAGACTAACCACGATGAATGAGTGATGGGGGACTAAGCTTCCACATAGTGGGTAAGGGATTGGGGGCTGGAAGGTTGGAAAGAGAGGCTAAGTGTTGAGCCTAGGGGCTAAGCCTAGGGCTTAAGTCCTTGGGAATAATATTTTAATATTATTCCAAAATCCATGTGAAATATATGTTGTGTCATAAGTTTCTGGAGAGGAACGCATGCTGATGGGGTCCATGCAGCTTCATGGGCGACATGTGTCGACCCAGGCACATGCAGTTAAAAAAATGCAAAAGTCAGCCATGGAGGGGGTCGCTCCTCATTCCATCATCCTTTGCATCTGATTTCGGATACCCTCACGCAGCTCTGAGAATCAGAAAATCGGGACGTCTTCCTGAAGACCAAAACATCATCCCTCTGATTCCATTATTGGTCTGTGTCTTCCCTTGACATACCTATGCACCGTTGAGAGAACTGGTCAGGAGGGGAAAGTCGACTTGTGAGTTCCAGAACCCAGTCTATCCGCCATTGCAGAGCTGAATTTGTACCCGATCTGTCTATAGGTTGTTGTTTTATATTTTCCTGAGTGGGGTTGTGTTGTGGCTATCCTCACCTTGCGCGAATTGAGTCATAAGGGGCTAAAGAACCGGGTTTTAAGGCCCTTAGTTGAAGAGGCAGTCTGTCAGGCCTGTGAGAAGCTATTTCTAGGTGAAGGATTCTGTTGGGAAGTGGTATTCTTCTAGAGAGAGTCTAGCACCAACTATGGAGATCTAAGATTTCCTGACCCGACCTGTTGTTGAGACCTTGAGAGGGAGGTGAAGCATTGATAGACTGTGCTTGTGAAGGTGTATACTCCCGGGCGGAACATGCATGTGGGGAATGAGAGTCCGTGAGTAGTGAGCGTAAGAAGACATTCTGGGAAGAATCCTTCCAGTTATTCCGTGCAGTTTTCCCTGTAACCTCAACCTAAACTAGGATTCCTTGCCTTGGGTGGAGCTTAGTCCCAGCTCGGGGGTGACCCACTACTGAGCATGATGAGTAGCGTGGTCTAAGGCTGGGAGGTTCATGGAAGGCCTGCACGTGGTTGGTGGAATTACCATGGTTTCAAAGATAAGTATCAACTTATGCTTAATATTATGTTTTGCATGCCTTTGATGCTTATATGTATCATGTATTCTGTTGTGCATATGAATTATTGTTAATGCCAGGGATTATTTATGTTAGCATTAATCTTGTGCTTACTTTGATTTAAATGTGTTTAATATGACTTAAATGCATGCTATTAATTAAGTATGAGAATGATGTTGTTCCGCACAGTAACGTTTGCTTGGTCAATGGGATGACGGCCGGGGACATTACAATATGGTATCAGAGCCAGGTTTCAACGCTGAGCCTGGATGGGCTGGATAAGTGGTCTTTGGACTAAGGTTTTGAGAAGAAATTGTGTCCGGAGGACTAATTTCAGACCTCATAATGTTTTTGAGTGTCAACGGAGTACTTGATCGTGTTACAAAGCTCAGGAGGTGTAACAGTATTATAAAACTACAACCAATGTGATATATGGCCATAGGGAGAGAGTGAACTCCACACTAGAAGTGTTGGATCAAGTAGATGAAGGTTCAGAAGGAGGGTACCAAGTCATTGGCCATAAGTCCTTGAGAAGCAGAGTTGGACGGTCAGAATTCTCTGTGGAGAACTCGCGAAATCGCGAGGGCTGTAAGATGGCCATAAGTTGTAAGGTGGTTGGTGGATGGAGAAACTCGCCACCCTAGGATCCATAATAAATGTGGATCGTTGACTGTGGTTGGTTTCAACTGTTGGATCATTTCGTGAATTCAGTGATCGTGAACTTGGAGTGCAGGCCAAATTCTTGGTCACTTCAAGTCCCGAATCACAAAAGAGATTAACAAGGGTAGAATCGGACGGTGGAGTGCTTCCAGGAAGAAGTGCAGAAATCCCGTGAGCCGTCGAATCCAGCTAACTAGCGAGGAAGTTAGGGTTGAAGAGCTTTGATAGGTGTAAGCATAGGAGAGATTTGGACCGTTGGATCAGGGGAGGCTCACAGCCGTTGATCTCATACATAAATTTCCATATCGAAATTCGGGGATTGAAGTGACGAGATATTTAGAGTTGCTGCATCGTGAACTCCCGTTTACCGAAAACCCGAAACCCCGAAACCCCGAAATCCCAAAACTATCTACACCATGGATTGTAGGAGAGGAACTTGACCGTTGGATCAAGTAGATGAATAGACCGTAATTTCAGAGTTTCTGCAAACAAAAGTTCGAGATATGTAGATGCACGAACTCCTGATGCCTAAAACTCCAAAACGAAAAGTAAAGGTAGTGGGGCCCCCTGACATCGCTGGGAGTGAGGTGGACCTTCTTAAGGTCACCATGTGTCACTACCTTGGTGGCGACAACTGTGCTGTGGGCCCGGAGGGTAAGGAAATCAATTTTTCGGAAGTCCGGAGTTGGAGAGGGAAGCGAGTTCGAGAACCTCCGGGACCAAAACCCTGAAACTCGAAACTCCGAAGCCCTGAAATCCTGAAACCCAAAGTTTCATTTGGAGAGCCTTGTAGCACCTAGTAGTTTAGCATTTGATCATGACCCGTGGACGCATGGGTTGGGGATAAGAAAATGGGGGCTATTGCCGAAAATTGCAAAGCCAAACAGAGCTCAGAAAATTCGTGGAATCGAAACGTTTTCTTATTCACGTTGGTTTATGAATGTTGTAGTTTTATTAAGGGTTTAAGGCCTGACAAACTTTAGTTGAATGCATGTTGTGTGTGTAGAGTTCAACGAGTGTTAGGACAACCGCGAATCGATGCCGAGTATAGAAATGGAAGAGGTGATGATTGCCTCCAATTCAGAGAATGAAAGAGAAGGAAGGGATGTCAACTTGGGAGTCGAAGGATCGAACTCCAATGGGTAGAGAAGAGAATGGGATAAGGAAGGGCATGTGATGAAAATCATTGAAAGATTGCAGAAAGATGCCTAGGCTCGCTGAGCTGATAGTCGAAATCTCATGAGGGTCAGGGATCGACAGGGTGAATTCAACTTAATTAAGACGTTGAAGAGCCTAGAAAGAATAGAAAGGAAATTGAAAAAGGAGAGTGACACAAGAAAAAAAGGGATTCGCATGACCCCTGAGAGAAAAAGAAGACCGAGGAGTGGTAGCCGAAATTGTCGTCGCTCCCCAAAGCATTCCGATAAGGAAGCACACAGTAGTTTAAGCCCATCCCCTACCAGAAAACACCGAGGATATGGAGTGGATGAATTGAAAGGGGAGATGAAAAAGATTAAGCCTCCTACGTTTGATGGAGAACATAAGAAGGAGGAAGATGCCGAAACATGGTTGCTTGGCATGAGGAAATAGTTCCAACTGCAAAATTATTCCTCTCATGCAGAAGGAAGAATTGCGATGTATCAACTAAAAGGAAAAGCATCCATGTGGTGGGATTAGCTTGTGCAGGTGCATCACGTTAGAGAGAAAGATATCACATGGAAGGAATTCAAGAGGTATTTCGAGAGGAAATACCTGACTAAAAGATGCTATGACAGAAAGATGAAGGAGTTCTTTGAACTCAAGCTGGGAAACATGACCATTGATGAATACGAACGAAGGGTTTTGGAATTACTGAAGTATGTTCCATTCATCAAAGATGAGGCTGTCAAGATTCAGAGATATCTGAGTGGACTTCCACCTTCCATTGGTGACAAGATTCAGTATGATGATCCTAAGACTATGGAAGAAACAATAAGAAGAGAGAAATGCTTATATGAGAAACAAAGAGAAAATCCTACCTTTCGGAAGGCTTGGGATGACCAGAAGAAGTTTAAGAAAGAACATAGGTAGAAGGGAAACAAACCTCCCTTTTTCAGAAATAGTCCTCAAGGACATCCATTGTTTAGAGAGCCAAGAATGTCTGAAGTGGGGGAACAAAGGCCGAGACAGACACCCATTCAGTGTTGGGGCTGTAAAGAGAACTACAAGTACAGATATTGTCCCCATAAAAATGGAAAAGCAAGAGCTGTCCATAATGTTCAACAAGCGAAAAAAGTGGAGGACATGGGCAGTAGAATGCCAAGGATCTATGCGGCCCTGGACAACAAGCAAGCTGAATTTCAGTCGCACATGATTGAAGTGGAAGGTATGATTAACAACCAACCATTTATTATTTTAATTGATTCAGGGGCTAGCCATAGTTATGTAGATCCTAGGGTGGTGGAAAGTTTTCATTTATCAAGAAACAAACATGAAAAGTCTTGGTTAGTGCAGTTGGATACAAGAACCAAGAGGAAAGTCACTGAGTTGGTTAATTCCTGTCTGGTGGACATGAAGGGATTGAGCACGAAGGCTGAATTGAATATTATGCCTTTAGGCTCTTATGACTGTTTAATTGGGATGGACTGGTTGGACCAACACCATGCCCTCCTGGACTGTCATAACAAGGAATTTACATGCTTGGATGAGGAGGGGAATCGAAAAACAGTCCAAGGAATTCCTAGAGCTGTGGTTGTTAGAGAAATATCAGCAATGCAGTTGAAAAAGTGCTACATGAAAGGCTGTCAATTGTTTGCAGCCAGTGTGGAGGAAGCATCTAGAGATAAAGTCTCAAATATTGGAGACCATGAGGTACTAACAGAGTTTGAAGACGCATTTCAAGAGGTACCCAGACTACCTCCGAAGAGAGATATCGATTTATCTATAAATTTGATGCCTTGAGCAACTCCAGTGTCGAAAGCTCCTTATAGAATGAGTACGCCAGAGCTGAAAGAGTTGCAATTGTAGCTTGAAGAACTTCTAAAGAAGGGGTACATTCACCCAAGTGTGTCACCTTGGGGTGTCCTGGTCCTGTTCGTGAAGAAGAAGGACGGGACGTTGAGGCTATGCATTGATTTTAGACAATTGAACAAAGTAACTGTCAAGAACAAGTATTCTCTACCAAGGATCCACGATCTTTTCGATCAGTTGAAACATGCGAAAATATTTTCGAAGATAGATCTCAGATCAGTATATCACCAGGTAAGAATAAAGGATGAATACATCAACAATACCGCCTTTAGAACAAGGTATGGTCATTACGAGTTCATAGTGGTACCGTTTGGGCTGTCGAACACACCTGCTGTTTTTATGTGCTTGATGAATGGTGTATTTGGGGACTATCTAGACAAGTTTGTCATAGTCTTCTTGGATGAAATTTTGGTGTATTCCAAGTCAGAGGAAGAGCATGAAAAACACCTAAGGATGGTGCTGCAAGTGTTGAGAGAACACCAACTGTATGCCAAGTTGAGCAAATGCTCGTTTTATCAAAGGCAGATCCATCACTTGGGGCACATTATTTCAGAAGAAGGGATTGCCGTGGATACTGAGAAGGTTGAGGCCATCAAAGAATGGTTAGTGCCAAGGAATGTGGTGGAAGTTAGATCCTTTATGGGTCTAGTGGGATATTACAGAAGGTTTATCGCAGGGTTCTCAAAGATAGCTCACCCTATCACTTCCTTGCAAAGGAAGGAGGAAAAGTTTCAGTGGATTAAAGAGTGTGAGAAAAGTTTCCAGCGATTGAAGCAACTGTTAAGCAACGCTCCAATCTTGAGGATTACAGATCCAAATGTGGATTTCATGGTGTGCATAGATGCATGTAAAGAAGGGTTGGGAAGAGTTCTCAGTCAGAATGGATTTGTAATCTGTTATGAGTCCAGGAAGTTGAAAGAGCACGAAAAAAATTATGCTACTCACGATTTGGAGTTGGCAACAATCATTCATGCTCTGAGGAAATGGAGGCAGTACCTCATGGGAAGGAGGTTTGAACTCAGAACAGACCATAACGGTCTGAAATATTTGTTTGATCAGCCAACCTTAAACACTAGACAAAGTAGGTGGATGGAATTTCTGTGTGAGTACGACTTTGAGATCAAGCATATCAAAGGAAAGGAGAAT
>JASDQU010240671.1:36587-81943 GCA_032191745.1 Picea mariana
TGGTTAGACAGGTAAGAGATTCTATCCACTGTCTGTCTCCGCATCTTAAAAGCTACCAATCTGAGGTATGGAATTTAATGAATAAATTTTCTGCTTTCAATATAAATTCTATTCCTAGATTGAATAACTCTGAAGCAGATTTATTAGCTAATGTAGCTTCTAAACTCTTTCCTGCAGAAGGCTTGTCCCCAGATGCATTCTCCGTCGAGCTATTGTTCAGGCCATCCATTCCCGAAAACATCATGAATTGGAGAGTCTTCGACGACGATCAACATATTATTAACTTTTTGCACATGGAAGAAACTTTTCAAGGTGTGGTGATAGACGGACACACACACGATGACAATTTGCGCGATTTCACGGTAATACCAGATCCGAAAACTCCTGAATCTTTATCGGACATGGTAAACTCGATCCCTAAATCTGTAGTTAGATTAGAGAAATTTTATGACCTTCAAGATAAATTTAAAAAGTCGGTCAACTGTAAAACCAATAGTTCCTCGTTATCTTATGAAAAAGTAAACTTAGGAACTAAGGACAATCCGCAGTGCATTAATTAAGGGGTAGGATGTTCTGAACAAGAAAAATTCTCCTTTATTAAATTGTTCAAAGAATTTAAAGATGTCTTTGCATGGACGTATGATGACCTTAAAACTTTCGACCCTAACATCATACAACATGTCATTCTTATGAAGCCCCAAACCTTACCCTTTCAACAAAAACTGAGGAAAATGCACCCTAAGCTCGAACCGACTGTTCAAAAAGAATTGAATAAGCTCCTAAATGCTAAAATAATTTTTCCTTTTAGGCACACTCAATGGGTTTCTAACCTTGTCCCAGTCCGGAAGAAAAGTGGGGAAATCCGACTCTGCGTCGATTTCCGAAACCTTAATAGAGCGTCTGATAAAGACAACTATCCTGTCCCACCCATGGAACAGATCCTTCAACAGGTATCTGGTTCTGAGAGGCTATCTTTACTGGATGGTTTTTCAGGGTACAACCAAGTCCTGATGTCTCCACCAGACCAACTTAAAACTACCTTCCGTACTTCGTGGGACACTTATGCTTATCGAAAAATGCCCTTTGGATTGATTAATGCTGGTGCCACTTTTCAGAGAGCAATGAACATCGCTTTCCGAGGCTTAATCAATCAGTCCATCATAGTTTACTTAGATGATGTTACCGTTTTCTCTAAAAACAAAACCGATCATCTAGCTCACTTACGAGCCATTCTACAACGATGTCGTAAATACGACATCTCCTTGAATCCTAAAAAATCCATCTTTGCAGTAGAACAGGGTAAACTCTTGGGATTTATTGTGTTAAGTGAAGGGATGATTATCAACCTCGAAAGGACTCAAGTCATCGTGAAACTTCCCCCTCCTACATCCAAAAAATCTATGCAGTCTTTCTTAGGCCAGATTAACTTTGTGAGAAGATTTGTCCCCAGCTTCTCCGAAATGGTCAGACCTTTGCAGAACCTAATTAAGAAAGACACCCAATATCATTGGGTAACCCTGGAAAATAAAGCTTTTAATGCAATAAAGAAGGCCATAATAGACACGCCGTCTCTCATGAGCCCCGACTTTTCTCAAGACTTTACACTCTACACTTTTGCTTCTGATCATTCCTATGCCGCCGTCTTAACCCAAAAGAATTCCGAAAACAACGAAGTACCCATCGCCTTTATGAGATCTACTTTCAAAGGCACTGAACTTAACTACCCAATGGTATATCGACAAGCCTATGATGTTTTCAAAGAAGTCAAGCATTTCCGATTGTATCTTTTGAATTCAAGGACGAAAGTCATTGTCCCCTACCCAGTCGTCAGGAATCTGTTAGTGCAGAAGGAACTAGGTGAAAAGAGGGCTAAATGGGTCACCTCCTTGCAAGAGTATGACTTAGAAATCACCCCAGCTCAGATAGTGAGAGGCCAAGGGTTATGCAAGTTAGTTGCTGATTCAGCAGTAGGACAACAAGAAGAAAGTGATACGTCAAACCTAGGACAACACGATCAAAATGCAATCTATTGCGCACAAAACTCTGTCAGTCCTTGGTATGACGATATAAGATTCTATATTGAACATGGGTCAGCCCCCCATCACTTGAACCCCACCAAAAGAAGAGCATTGAGATTAAAGTCTGCCTCCTTTCATCTGGTTAATGGTGTCCTGTTTCGTCAAAGTTTTGACGGCATACTGATGCGCTGTCTTGAAAAAGATGAAGCAGAAAAAGTCTTGCTAGAGTTGCATGCAGGAGAAGCTGGTGGCCATTTTGGTGGTGACACCACTGCCCATAAGGTTTTAAGAGCCGGTTATTACTGGCCCACGCTGTTTAAAGACGCCCATGCCTTGTGTCGTAAGTGTACCAATTGTCAGAAAGCATCAGGGCAGTTACAAAAACCAGCCTTTCCTTTGCAGCCCGTTTCAGTAGACTCTCCTTTTCAGCAATGGGGCCTTGATATCATAGGTCCAATCAAACCCCCGTCCTCACAACAACACAAGTTTATTGTGACAGCCACATATTACTTTACCCGATGGTCTGAAGCTGCTGCGTTAAGAACCGTCAACACCAGTCAGGTATTTGCCTTTCTAAATTCGAATATTATCACTCATTTTGGTATCTTTGACTGTTTAGTATTCGATAACGCTTCTTACTTTTCCTCTCTTGAGATGAGCGAGTTCGCTTTGGAAAAATGAATTAAATTGAAGTATTCTGCTAGCTATTACCCCCAGGGAAATGGATTGGCAGAATCAACAAATAAGAACTTGATTAAAATCATCAAGAGAACGATGGTTGAAAATCACAAAAATTGGCATAATGCACTATTAAATGCGCCGTGGGATGATAGGGTAACGCCAAAAGCTGCTGTAGGTAACCCCCCCTTTTTTCTCATTTATGGAAGAGAAGCAATTCTGCCACCTCACATTCTTCTTCCTTCACTACAGTTGTCGCAGAAAATCCAAGAAGAAGATTGTCCCCCTTTGGAAAACCGAATTAACGCTTTGATGAAGCTAGAAGAGGTAAGAGCCCAAGCTAAACATAAGTTAGATCAGCATCAATTATTGGTTAAAATATGGTTCGATTCTAAATCTGATTATGATAGGAATTTTGAAGTAGGTGACCTCGTCCTGAAATGCGATAAACCGCATGAGGGAAAGGGAGAACACACGAAATTTCAAAACTTATGGCTTGGACCATTTTTAATTGCTGAAAAGTTGGGTCCCAGTTCTTTCTGATTGCAGAATCTTGAGGGTCAGCTTGACACCTATCCAGTAAATGGCCAAGCCTTGAAAAGATACTTTGCTTGATAACAATCCTTGTATATTATGTACATATTTTTTCTTTTGTTTGTTTTTTCATTTGCTTTTTGTTTTTGATTTCCACTTTGAGTTTATCAGTTTGTGTTTTTAGAAATACACATACCTGTACACTGAGCTATTCAGACAAAGAAAACAGAAAATTCCTTCGCTGAAATAACTGCTAAGAAAATTGTATAAACATCAATGGTATATTTATGAAATTTATATATGTGTTGGCAAAAAGTCTGTTGTTCAAAAGAAGTTGACTGATTTCGATCTCTGAGTAAAGCCTATCATGATCATCTATTATCTTTTTACGTTGTCCTTTTCCCTTAAGGGAATGACTCAGAAGATGTCTCCCTGCCTTAGGAAGTTGTTTTTGTAAATGAAACATCTCTGGATCTTAATAAAGGACATTTCTAAAAAATTCTGATGAGGTCTGAAAAAATATGTTAAAATATCATGATTTTCAGCGTCACCCCACTCAACTATATATCTTTGAAAAATCAAAACAAAATAAATCATTAATAGAGCTGTGGGAAGTGCTTGTAAACCCGTCGGGATGCTGAACAGGTCTGCTGGTAGCGGGTAAATGCATGCATGACGCCAAGACAACTTCGCCGGGGTACTGAACAGGCCTGCTGGCAGCGAAGCAATGTCGGGTATATGAAAATTTACAAATAAGAAACCTCTTAACCATAAAATGTCCTTTATTCTGATCTAGAACTTCTTGGCAGGATACAGATGTTAGAGTGGGTTAAATGACAACCCTTTCGAGGCTATGGACGCCTGCTGGCAGCAGTGGCTCTGTCAACAGTATTGGAGATTTTTTTTTCTTTAATTTCGTGACTCGNATTATCTTTGCTGTCCTAATCTGAATTTGTTCTTTTGGCAGAGATGACTGCTTCTACCAGTGTGTCGCCATTGTTGGCAGCAAACTCACATTTTTCTACTGTCCTTATAAGCTTCCTACACCAGTGTTTTGCAAACCTTAATTTTTCATCGCAATTCTCAAATAAATGACACTTTTATTTTTGCGCTATTTACAGACTTACCTTCGTTCTTGTTTTCATGACTGTAAGCGTGAAAACTTGGTTTTCGAAGTCGCATTAAAATCTTCACTGAATTGTCATTATCATTCTTGTCGATATGCCCATTGCGTTTACATTTTACTTATCATTATATAGTTGGCAAGACCTTTTGATCTGTACTCATTTGACATTCTTTGATTTCGTTTCATGAGTGATTGAGTTTGTGATACATTGGTGACTAGATTTACATGTTATTTTATCAATTTACTTGGCACATTGTTATACAAACACATTGACACATTGGTTAAACCCTTGGTGTGAATCGTTTCATACAAAACTTGGTATTGGTTTCGATTCATATGTTTGATTAAAAAAAAAAAAACTATGGTATAACTTTTGATCGCGCGAATGGTTTATCCACTTACCAAAGGTTTCGATTGATTGATTGAACTGGCATAGTTGTAACACATATGCATTGTGATTTGAATAGTTGAAAGTGTCGGTGGTTGTACCATGGTAATGACTATTTTGCATGGACAAAAATAGCTCCACCACCTTCGCACGATGTCATTAATGCTTACCCCTATCCCTGTTTCACCTCTGCTAGCATTGGGTAAGCCTGTGAGCATTCTGCTCCTGTGTATGATGCGTTCAAACCCTGGCTCATTCACATCGCTCACTGTGTTCTCTTCTCCATGGAACCGGTGGTGCGAATTGAGCTGAACGATAGTCAAGCCCTGCTACTGTTCGATAACGCCCGAAATGATTTACAAGATAATGGTTGGCTCACGTTTGTACAAAGGTTTGAGGGTTTTAATCTGTTTTTTGCACAATAGTTCGCCCTGACTTTTTATGGGTGTAGGGACAAAATAGGTGACATTCAGCTTGAAATCAATGAAGAGTTCATCATCTCTGCCACAGGATTAGTAGCCATGGGCCAACAATGGTTTAAAAACTCTAAAGATGAGGAGGTGCCATGGCCGTTATTGTTCATCTCATGGAAGGTCACATCCTGTGATAGAGGTATGCCTATTTCCATGCTTAAACCAAGGTGGCATGATCTTTTGATAGTGGTTAAACAATTCTTGACCTGTGAGGGTCGGTATGGACTGGTTTTTCTTTATCACCTTCGACTGTTAATGAATTTAATGGGTTATCCATTGAATATGCCATTTTATTTCCAGCGTAGTCTTTATAAAATGGCTAAGAGGTTTAAATGAGAGAAGGCCGATAGTAGCTTGTTTCACCATGGCCTGATCAAACTCATCGTCGTTCATCATTTAAACCTCCACGATGATAGTTGGCAAGCTTTTCTCTCTCAGAATCATTTTTTTGATTCAGAGTCTGTCCATGTTGATAAGTCTGTGGTTAGTGAGACTAAGGTTGAGCCACACGTGCCTTTTCATGCCTTTCTACCCTCTCCCAAACCCTCGGTCAGCCCTGATATCGACCTACCCGACGTTATAATAGACAAGGTTGAGGCTGTAAAAAATCCTGTGAGCAAGAAGGTTAAGGGTAACCCTACTGTCGACAACAAAGGTAAAAATAATGCTCGACTCATATTGCGACTGGCCCGGAATAAACCTAAGACAAATGCTGAGCAGAAGCCCATAGTCCTCAGCGAAGATTCTGACTCTGATATCGAGCGCTTCTTGGCTAGTGAGTACCCTTATTCCCATGGTTTGTGTTCCGAGCCACCCTATGAATTTGTTTTTAATTTACCCCCTTGCCTAAAGAACAATCCTAGCTACCCAGGGATCAAGCTACCTAATGAAACCCTCGGCGTTTTAAACAACCCTCGACTGTTATTTCGAAGCCCGGGCAGTCGTCATGTAACCAATGTAATGTGTGGTTGGAACACTACTATACCGACGTTCCCTTATTACAGTAGAAAATCAAATCTTTGGAAAACCAAGTTACAGTGTTGACTAGTGAAAGGGACAAGCTTCAAGCTAATGACAAGAAGTAGAAAACCACTGGTTCCATTGTATTTAGGAATGTCAAATCGGCTACAGCCTTCGTCAATTCCAAATTGTTATGACCAAGTTCTCTGTTGATTATCCAGGTATGAATTTCGATATCAATTTTGTTTTATCAATTGCTTGGATTAATATAATGAGTCGGTTTTTGAGTTTTGATAAGTCAATTTAGTATTCAAAATAATTTTGTCATGGTTTGATTATCAAAACGGTTATAAAGTCGAATATGGTTATGATTTTGGTATGTGATTTTATCGTGCCCAGCTTGGTAGAAGTGATCGATTGGTTTTGACTTGGTGTAATTCGTTTTAGAAAATTTCTGTTAGTTTACATTAATTTGATCAATGAAGTTTGCTTTAGCTTGGATTTTGTTTGCATCTGACCTGTACATGAGATTTTTATGCTAAAATCAGAGCACGACTATGTTTTGATTTGGTATGAGTTTGTTGTGGTTGGATCATATCGGCTCTGATTTAGTTTTCATGGTTTGATTTGGGAACGATTTCATAGGATTGAATTGGCTTGATAAATACGATGTAGTCTATTAAATTGGAAAAATGACTCTGTTTTGTCAACATTTTCATTTGGATTTGGATTATATCTGACCTGTGAAAAAGATCTCTTCACGGAAATCATGGAACTGTGTTGATTCATAACGACTATGTCAAACTCATACCGTTCGATTCGCTCTTGTTTTGATTGGATTGCTGCGTATCTTGAATTAGCACGATTGTTTTTTATGAGTTGGATTCGTATCGAAAATAGAGTTGATGCTGCTCTATTGATTTTAATTTTCAAAATGAGTTTGTTAAACTCAGATCGACATATGTTATCTCTGTTGAATTTGTATGAGAAAATTCGGTTAATAGTTCGTTTTGAAATGAATTCAAGTAATGATTTCGTTGAATGTCAATCGATTTTGTCTGCCCCTAATTGGCAATAAAAAACGATTGGATGATTCTTACAGATCCTGTTATCAACCAACTAATTCCCCTATGATTTCGTTTCTGATAATTTACATACCAGTTTTGATTTGATTCGCTAATAGCATGTATCGTTTGTTTATGTTTAATATAGTACTATCAATTTGAGAAAATGATCTTGTTGATTTGGTTTGGATTCGAAGTGATCTTGTGGATAGATGAAGCAACTATTTGTGATTTCAATTGATTATGAAAATGATTTCATTACTGTTCGGTTATCCAATACGATGCTGTTTACCCGAATTGGTCATAATGTATTAAACAAAGTGTAGCTATCTCTGTTATCATTTGATTTAGTTTGTTCAATTTGCATACAAGTGTCGATTTGAATGAGGATTTTAGCAATCAAATATCTTTTGACAGTTTGAATGTATTTTCTGAGATTTGAATTGATTTTTAATACGATTCTGTGTTTGATTTAGACCAGCTACAGAATCGCAAGATTCTGTAGCTAGTATTTAGAATTAGATTTTTATCATTTTCATTAGAAAAATATCCTCTTAACTTGTCCATTTTTGTCCTCTTTCAGGTACATTCGAATTGCATTGGTCATGCTGGACAGTCTAGGAGATATTTGTGTGATATAGTTTTATTTTTAAGTTGTTAGTTTGAGTTAGAGATAGAAACTTGGGATATTTTCCCAGATTTGTGTAAACAGTTTTGATAACTTCCACAGGGATGTTTTACCCTGTGGGAAGTCGTTAAATACTTCTTATTTTTTGTAATATTATCATCCTCACTTGTGGGAGAACCAGGCTATGGATTTATGATACAAACTGAGACAAGAGTTGATGTCTTGTAACAACTTTCGCTTTCAATATATCAAACTTTTGTTTCAAGTTTTATGCATGTCAATTTGTAGTTGATTGTAGACTACTTTAGCTATCATAATCTATTGCAGGATGATATGATTTGATTAATGTGTTATCCATATCTGATTTCTTTCATCATTTTAAAAGTACAACAATTACTTTGTTTCAGTTAATGAATCTTAGATTTCTCTTCTTCATTAATTGAATCATTTTGTATAGATCGTTGCATACAGATTTATCTAACTGTGAAGATTTATAAATCATAAGATCGCTGTAATTTTTATGTTTTATTTGTCCTGTAATCATATTTAAAGAGCACTACAAATTTTAGTTTATGAGAATCTCTTGGAGAATGCGGTGCGGGCTTCCTCCCTCCTATCAGCTAAGGCAATCATTGCATATACAGGACAAAACTGGAGCATTTTTCCAGGTCAGTTTGTTATTTATTTGATAGTTAATTTGTTAGTATAATTTAAGTAGTTTGGTTAGATATATATGTAGTTTAGATTTGTAGTTAGAGTTAGTATATTAGTTGTTTAGTTTAGTTAGTTTTTATTTTATTTCTTTTTCATAAAATCATAAAAATAAAAAAACAATAGCTCTCCCTGTCTTAGGACAGAATACAAATGAGTTTTTCAGGTTTTCATTCAAATCTGTAAATTGTAAATATTGTACATTAGTGAATAAGATTTATTTCTGTTAGTAGTTAGATATTTAATTTCATAGAGTTAGCATAGTATTAGATAATAGTTTGTTTATATAATAGTTAGATTTGTTTAATTTGTTTTAATAGTTGTTTTTAGTTAGATTAGTTATTTTAGAGTAGTTTTCTTTTTTGTTTTCTTAGGACTTAGATCGGCTAACGGAGCCGCCAAACCCGTCAAAGTGGGTTATCCCAAACTGCTTGGGTTATTAGACAACCTTGGACCGGATCCACTCTCCTAGTTGACGGACGGTCAATTTTGCCCGTCAACAGGGGCATAGGTGAGATAAGTCGTGCATGGTTAGGTTGTTGAAGTAGGTGGGTAGTTGGTAAGAGTAAAGTGAAGTAGCAGAACACGTCCAGATGTTATTGATATTTGTGTGGATAGACTGGATCAACTGGGATAATTTCCGATTGCCGAAAGGTCATTTTATAGGAATAGATGTTTGGAAACCTTAATTGGTTGGTAGGATTCCTCATTTTATGTATGTACTTATTATACGATATTATGCATCTAGTTCAATACAATTCAATAATTGATAAGAACTGGGTATAATTTGACTTTACCCACCTTGCCTGGGCAAGAGGTTCGAATAGAACTAGTCGTGGATACATCCCTAGTAAGTAGCAGAAAATGCCCGCAAGTGGCTTCACAAATGAGATGTCTATTCGCGATGCTTCTTCATGTTCCAGGATCATTCTCTCTATTCACCAGTTGTTAGATCTGATAGGTAGCTGGTGTCAATAGGAATTGTAAAAAAATCCCCCCTTCGATCTTTACCCACCCCCAGGCCCATACAAGTGAGAACTTGACTCCTTTTGAGAGCCATGAACTTACTTTCATCATTCGAAAGTGCATGGGGAAACGAGAATGGGCTAGTTAGGTCTCTTTCCCATGCATGGTGGGTGGACATAATAACTCAAGGATTGTTTAAATAAAGCAATATTTACGTATTGGAATCTAATTTCCAAACATTACAATTACAAAGATAATTCTACTTAGTATTTAAATATAATTAAATCATTTATTTATTTATTGGCTGGGGACCTTCTTTGTCTGATTGATCAGCAGACTCCAATCCAAGGTAAACAACCTTTCTGCAGAATTTGTGTAGGTTATCCCAACCCACCCGGTAAGACCTTTCAGGATACTATTTTATTCCCCTCAAACTGAAAGGACCAACCCAACCCTTCTAACTATTTTTTTCACCTAGACCTTTCAGTAAGCCTTCTATTTCTTCCCCTCAAAGAGATAGAAGGGTTGACCCTCTATTTCTTATCCTAAAATAGCTAGCTAGAAGGTAAGGTTATACCTATATTTGTTACCCTAAAAGAGGTAGCCCAGGTAATACCAGGTCCTGAAAGAAAGGCCTAGATTTCTTCCCCTCAAAGAGATAGAAGGGAGGGTTGGTTATCCCTCATATTTATCCCCCTCTCCCTTTGGATTTTCTCGAGCGACTACATTCCTTGCCCTTTTTGGGTCTTCATGTCTAAAGACCCTCGCCCTCCTTTGTCGAGAGAGCGACTCGTACCTCGAAGAATTTGACTTTATCCAGTTCAATCCAGTTCAATACAGTAGAATTTGACTTTACCCACCTTTCCTAGAGAAGAGGTCCGAATAGCACTGGTCGTGGATACGTCCCTAGTAAGTAGCAGAAAATGCCCGCAAGTGGCCTCACAAACGAGATGTCTATTCACGATTCTTCTTCATGTTCTAGGATCATTCTCTTTATTCACCAGTTGTTAGATCTGATAGGTAGCTGGCGTCAATAGGAATTGTAAAAAAATCCCCCCTTCGATCTTTACCCACCCCCAGGCCCATACAAGTGCGAACTTGACTCCTTTTGAAAGCCATAAACTTACTTTCATCATTCAGAAGTCTGTGGGGAAACGAGAATGGGCTGGTCAGGTCTCTTTCTCATGCATGGTGGGTGGACAGAATCACTCAAGGATTGTTTAAATAAAGCAATATTCACATATTGGAATCTAATTGCTAAACATTACAATTACAAAGATAATTCTACTTAGTATTTAAATATAATAAAATCATTTATTTATTTATTGGCTGGGAACCTTCTTTGTCTGATTGATCAACATACTCCAATCTAGGGTAAATAACCTTTCTATAGAATTTGTGTTCAGAATTTGTGTAGGTTATCCCAACTCGCCCGGTAAGACCTTTCAGGATACTATTTTATTCCCCTCAAACTGAAAGGACCAACCCAACCCTTCTAACTATTTTTTTCACCTGGACCTTTCAGTAAGCCTTCTATTTCTTCCCCTCAAAGAGCTAGAAGGGTTGACTCTCTATTTCTTCTCCTAAAATAGCTAGCTAGAAGGTAAGTTTATACCTATATTTGTTACCCTAAAAGAGATAGCCCAGGTAATACCAAGTCCTGGAAGAAAGGATTAGATTTCTTCCCCTCAAAGAGCTAGAATGGAGGGTTGGTTATCCCTCATATTTATCCACCTCTCCCTTTGGATTTTCTCGAGCGACTACGTTCCTTGCCCTTTTTGGGTCTTCGTGTCTAAATACCCTCGCCCTCCTTTGTCGGGTGAGCGACTCATACCTCGTACCTCGACCCGTCGAGCGACACTTCTTTTCTCTACGTTCCTCACCCACAACGGGTGAGTACTTACGTTCCTCGCCCTTTTTGGGGCGAGTGACTCCATTTCTCTTCGTTCCTCACCCTTTGGGGGGCGAGTCACTAACTGTACCTCACCCACTTAGGGTGAGTCACTAATCGTACCTCACCCTCCTTTTTCGGGCGAGAGACTCCGTTTCTCTTCGTTCCTCAAAGCCTGAGCTAGCTCCACGAGTTAGTTCTGGAAAATAGAAAGTGATCACTTACCTTCAGGTAAGATCGCCTATATTTCTTCCCCTCAAGGCCTGAGATAGATTGATGGAAGAAAATAGGCCAATGGAGGGTTTACTTAGATAAGGGTTTCTATGGATCATGTCTGTAGGGTTGTCTTTGCATTAGAAGGGTTGATCAGGGATTTATTGGGTTGATCAGGACCTGACTGGGTTTACCTTTCAGGACCAAAATTGACCTTTTCCATAATAAAACAAATAAGTAAGTAAGCAATTCATCTTCCCCTCAAATCGCTATGCTCAGGCCTAGTTATATCTCTATTTACTTATATATTATATTATAGACAGATTATAAGCTCGCATATGGTGCTAAAGCATAATTACTGATATAAGTTGCCCATAAAGAAGGAAAAGCATAATATCATATATAAATAATGACTGGAATAAATTTCTCCAACCCTTTCTTTTTCAACACTTTTCTATTTGCCTTCTACAGGAACTCCGAAATCCATGATATTTGAAGAAACCGAGGATTTTTCCTCTATCTCCCTTGTCTATCGAGTGTCTAAAGACCGTAACTTTTCGTTTTCCCTTCCGTGGGGTGGGAAACACCGACTAGATTTTAATAAACCCAAGATTTTGCACTGCCTTTTTCCATTTCTTCCAGTCATTATTTATATATTACATTATGCTTTCCTATAGTCATCATTTTATTATATAAGAAGTTGCATTGGTTTGATGAAATGATCTCAAAAGAGATCGATTTTGTTCATTTCGACCAACTCCAATAGAAGGGAAAATGTCGTCAATTCATTAACTTTTCATTGACTTTTTCGATACGATATCACTAAACATTTTCGATACGAGTTGACAAGGTCAATCCTTCGACAATGTTGCTATTATATATGTAATTATGAACTTCTGCCCTCGCTGACCAACAAGTCAACCTGATTAACCCGAAAACGAAGAATTGTCCTTTTCAGTTTACTACTTCGGACTATCTTAAGGCCTTGATTAGACACCCATTAGTTAGGTTATCCCTCCTATTGACGAACACATGTGGTGGAGAGGGAGAGCGAGAAGATGGAGGGGAGGAGCATGCATCGAACAAGGTTTACCCCTCAACCTGCATCAAACAGGCTTTCCCCCTCAGTCAACCAATGCGCTCCTGGCCCCAATCCATTTTTGGTTGCCCTATGCCAAACAAGAAAGTGAAACATTTCTATTCATTTATCCATGTATCGATCGAGCTCATCATCCCAACAAACAAGAGAGGAGAGCACCAAGAATGAGAATCATCACTATCCACCACACAACTAGGTAGGTGGAGACAGATAAATCACCCAATGTCCGGTGCATTTTAGATCCTTTATAGAGCTTGGTGTATCATTAATTTTTCCCCTAGTGATCAGAGAGGAATGTAGATGCAAGAATCCTGATTTTGTGCATTAACAATTCATTGTGCAGAAAACAATATCCACCAGCAACAATTAGTAGTGAAGAAAACAATATCCACAACCAGCAACATCGACACCTGCACTTCATCACCTACCCAACAATAACCAGCAGGGAATTATCTACTTGGAACACAAACCAAAGCCAAGGAGAACACAAACCAAACCCAAGGAAAAAAGCACTTCTTGTTTAGGTTATCAACCCACCCGCCCGCCTTTCATCAGGTTATCTACCCGACCTTTAACCGCTTCCCCATGATAGAGTAACTTTAACCACTTGCCCATGATAGAGTCAAAGGAGTAGAGGACAACAACATGCGGTTCACTATGCTTGCCTATGAGCTATTACGGGGATACAGAGCTAACATGAGGAGGGAAACATGGAAGCTCCTCATTGCAAAATGAATCATCATGAATTCATTAAGTCATAAGGTTATTTCCATGACATCTATCTTCATAAATCCTTCATCATACTTCTTCAAGGTAGAGGTCTACAATTCATTTGCAACAATACTTGGCTTGCACTGCTGCAACCTACGGATGGTCTGATCCTTCCCATCAATCTCATGATGAAGTCGAGAAATAATTTTATTCAATTCAACAACGATTTCTTCCTAGGATACAAGCTTCAACCTTCTCTCTTTCTTTGCACAAAGTCTCTGAACAACACCCATATTTTAAGTAATGGGTACAAAGGACTTCAAATCTGTATGCAGTCGAGTTATAAGCAAGTTGACTATTCTGTCTGCTGGTTGATATTACAGTAGGTCTAAAATACTCTACAATGGTAAGTTTAAAAGCTCAATACAACATCAATAGACTAGCAAAACAACATACAACCAAGGGAGATTTTACACAACAACAATGTTGCCAATATTCCTATAATTCAATTGAGCAATAGCCACATCGAAAACAATTGAATTCTATCTTTCAATGCTAAAAAAAGAATATATACATCTCTATACCTCAACAAAAATGTATCCTAACATCATAGAACTTCTCAATACATTCAAAAGAGGTTGAACTTTCGTTCATTCTACTACAATAACAGACTTCAACAATCTGCTTACAAAATACAATTGAGTAATTTGACAGAGCTAAAAAAAAGAACTTTGTCTCCATCCAACATGAATATATATCTATGAAGTATATTCAAACTAGAATAATGTAACAGGGAATAGAACCCTGGTATTTTTAATGCCAGTCACACTATACTAACAAACCAACTACATAAAACTTCATAATAAGTATTCAAACCTCTCAATAATAGTCGAGCCATGTTCTAGTCCATATCACACTGTTGTAGTCAACTCTTGAGTTTAGGTCGACATCATGCTGGGATCGTTTTACACTCCATTGAACATGGTCCACACAATCTCCCACACATTAAACAATGCACGGTTGTTTTCTTCAGATCTGTTCCAGTCAACCATGCACTCTGTTCTCAGGAAATCGACCATAATGAAGGTATCAGTTAACTTACTTCTTCGACTGGGGATATGAACCACACTTGGCTTTAGTATGTCGTTCAATTTATTTAATGCAGGTTCAAATCACACTAAACAATACCCATCAGATCAGGGATGCCAATGATCTTCTAGGAAATTGGCACTTTAGTTGAATAGTCCACAACTTGACAATACAAACTATTAGATGCGGACATTTAATGCACAATCGACAAGCCAGTCAATGCTTTAGTTGACCATTCAATGCTACTTCAGTCAGACATTCGATTCTTTACACATACTTCCACAACAAAGCTATAAAACTTATGATGTAAACCGTTCTAGTAGCCATGGTCTTCTAGTGTGTGAACAATCCAACCACGCCAGCATTCCGCCTCTAGTCTATCAATCCTACACACAGTCAATCGACCATCCTAGGCTTCATTCCACATTCTTCCTCATGCTCCAAAAAATCGATATCAAGTCGATCGATCTTCAAATGCTAGATCAATCACTCATAGAACACAAGCTCGACCTTCAGTAAGGACAATACAAACACCATTAATGATCTTTCTTTTCACAATGACAAAAATAAATCTCCAGTCGACAAGCCATAGGATCATGCTAAATTTTTTTTGTTAGCTTAAGGCAATACCAATCGCCCATGTGAGATCATGGATTAGTAAATAATGCTAAATATTTCTGGATCTGCAAAACCCTAGGGCACACAACGGTGGAACTCAGCTCATCATAGACAAGATCGCCGCAATTTAACCACACTGTCAAACCCATAACAGACTCCATGTGCATCAAGAAATATTACTGTAGCTTCATCAAAGCCACTAACTTCATTGGAACTCATTTCACTCTCTGTAAAACCCTTGATCAAGAACCAAACAACTCTCATGTTGGAACCGGCAAAATACAACCGAAGTGAATAACAAAGAATCAAAGATAAGTGGTGGTGTCAATAGACGCCGTTCAACACTAAAGCACAATTAGCATAGCTCCAAAGATAGATAATGATAGACCAATCTATAAGATCATATAGATATATAGGTTGAGGTATTGAACTAAAACCCCCAATGTATGGGACCACACTCCATAACTATCCACATAATATGGATCTAAGTGATCAAAGTGGACAAAGTCAACTCCCATGTGCCCAAGGTAGTGGGTTGGTCTGTACTCGATTTGGATAGACTCTCATCATGGTCAACTCCCTCTCATGTGTCTGACAAGGCAAGTTTACAATAAGAACCATAGGTTTCAACAGATAATGGTCTCCTTACCCAATAGATAGTGCTTTCACTTCTCCACTGCTTGAACCAAGGATTCTAGTTCTTTGCCATATTTCAGGTAGTTCAGTACTGCTCCATAGAAAAGCTTCGAATGAAAGAAAACTGGTCTCCCCCCTTGCATTAACACTACTCCATAGCATATCCACTAGCATTAGTTTCTACTTGAAAAGACTTCTACAAGTTAGGTTGTGATAGGACCAAGGCTTTACTAATTTTATGCTTTAGTTCTTCAAAGGATTTCTGTTGATTCTTACCCCACTAGAAGCTTTAACCACTAGTTGTTATAGCATGAAGTGGTACTTCCACAACTGAAAATGAGGCTATGAACTTTCTAAAATATTGGGCAGCTCCCCCAAAAATCCTAACTTCTGTGACATTAGTAGAAGCGGGCCATTTAAGGATGGCCCCTATCTTTGCAAGATCTATCTTTCACTAACCTCCACCAATCACATGTCCAAGCACACCAAGGACTATTTAACAAACTCGGTCTTCTTTATGTTTGCTAGAAGCTTGTGTTTCCTTACTGTCACTAACAATTGCTTAAGATGTAACACATGCTCCTCCCAAGTAGAGATAAAGAGAAAACCGTCCTCCAAGTAGACTATAGAAAATGAGTCTAGGAATGGGCGCGACATATCATTAAACGCGTAAAATTAGTTGTGCATTACTCAAACCAAAAGGCATTACTAACCACTCGTACAGATCTTGTGTCATATTGAAGGCGGTCTTCCAAGTGTCTTCTTCCTTGATTCAGACTTTATGATATCTATATTTCAAATCTATCTTGGTGAAGTACCCTGCATGTTGTAGTTCATATAATAATTCCTCAATCTGATGAAAAGGGTGTTAATTCTAGAGAATGGTCATGTTTAGAGATTTTGATTTCATGCACATTATATAAGTCAGATCCTTGTTTGGTACTAAAATGAAAAGGGAACCACATGGTGAGGTACTTGGTCTTATGACTCCTTACTCCAACAACTCCTGCAACTACTTCTTCACTTCATCAGACTCTAATATGGATTGTATGTACTTTACAATGTTTGGTAAAGGAGAGTCTGGAAGTAACTCTTCTATCTCATGCTCCACTTCCCTCTTGGGTGGCTTTCCTTTTGGATCCTATAAAAAGTCTTTGTATGCCTAACCTCTTCCAACTGGCGCTTCTGTTCTTTCGTACATCCTTCCAAGGATTCCTTCACACCTACAGAATCAGTGTCTTTCTAGTTCTATCTCAAGAAGAAAAGTACATACTCCTTGCTTGAGCTAATTCATTTCTTAACTTGGTGTGCACTCATGCGAGATAGATCTTAGAATTCCCCTTATGTGCATTGATGATAAAGGGTTTGAATTCAGATTAAGTTTTCATTGTTTTGGAACATTACTCATCATCTTTTTATTTTTGACACAAGTGTTGAGATATTATTGAGGGAAAATCATAATCGATGAAGAGACGAGATCATCGAGATCAAATCTTAATAGTTGGTAAGCAAGTTCATAAAAGATTGAAGATCGTGATTAGGTTAACCAATTCATCAAGAAAAGGATCAAGCTCGTCATCCATAAAAGATCTCGTGGAAACACAAATAAATATCAACAGTTCATAGTGGAGTACATACCAAAAAAATCGCAGTCAAAATGCCACGAATCTACAGAGAATTTGTAACAAGACGCCATATGGGTTTGTCTCACAAAAATGCACAACTTGTGATCACTATCATTTTTCTCTATGATAAATGTAACTAACTTAATATAAGGCAATCACAACAATAATTCACCAAACCAACACATGAATGTGGAATACCACGTAATTTAGGATTTCTGTTATTCCCAAGCTATGGAGGACGTGTTATCATGAAAAGAGATCATTGAAATTAATTAGATGGATAAGAAAAAAAGATCTCCCAAAGTTTTCATGGACATTATTTCACCTAATACAGTATGATATGTCATAAGATCATTTCCATGTGTCATGAATTCATTCATCAATTTTTAGATGGAAATTACTGGTGTTTTGGCATGAGATCAATGGGTTTACCAAATTTGATGCTACAACCATTAATCATAAACAATTATTCCCGTAGATTTGCAAATGAGGATTATCGACGTGCTACACAATGATCCTTGTTGCGTTGTTATATTATTTGGAGTGAAATTCTAGTCGAGGTGGATTATCTGACATCTGAAGATATCGAAAACAAGTCGAAGGTCGAGGTGGTTCAACCAGGTAAAGTATAATTTGAAGATATAGACAGGAAGTCGAAGGTCAAGGTGGTTCGACTGGGTAAAGTAGAAGTCGAAAATCTTGGTTTAACAATCTTGGTATCAAATCTTGGTTTAACAATCTTGGATCTGGGATAAACCCTAAGTTCGGTAAGAGTCATAAGTAAAAAATATTCAAAGTTTGTGCTAAATAATGGTGAGCAACTCAAGAATAGAGATCAAAAAATTCAATGGCCATACTTTTGAGCTTTGGAAGATTAAAATTGAAGATCTCCTTGTAGAGAGAGAATAATGGGAAACACTATGTCCATGTACTATTTTGACATGTATGCCATTGAAAGAATGAGAGAAACTTGAGAGAAGGGAAAATAGTATGATTCGAGTTGGTCTTGCAGATTCAATACTACTGAATGTATTAGGTGAATATTTGGCCAAGAAACTGTGGGACAAGTTGGGAATCTTGTATCTATCAAAATCCTTGGTAAATAAGTTGTTTCTCAGAAAGAAACTGTATCTTTTGGGGATGAGTGAGGGTAGTTTGGTGACTGAGCATTTAAATGCGTTTAATACCAATATAATACAATTATCTTCTGTGGATATTAAAATCATTGAGGAGGAGAAATGTGTTACCCTATTATGTTCTTTTCCAGATTCTTGAGATATCTTAGTCATGGCTATATGGAGAAATTAAACCACATCAGTGATAGTATACATGGTTGCATCTCTACTATCAAAATAAATGACAAGGAAGAACATGTTAGGATTGACCAAATATGCATTAGTGGTGAGAGGTAGACCAGTTGATAGAAATAAAGACAAATTATCTGGTATACAATCTAAGTCAAAGGGTAGATCTAAATCCCTTGTTTAGTCAACAAGAAGATGTTGGAAATGTGGTAAAGATGGGCATTACAAAAGGGACTGAAAGTCAAAGGCAATGATAGTCATTACAAGATCTGATGAGAAGTAGTCAATTGAGAGAAAGATGAATCCAAATAAGGGAGGCGATGTGTACTTGGTGTCGACCAATACACAATCAGATCAAGATGTTTGGTTGATCGACTTAAAATAATCCTATTATATGACACCACATAGATAATGGTTCTAAAAATATGAATGATATGAAGGAGAGGATGTGTTCTTGGGGGACGAATCAACAACTAAAATTGTCCGATGAGGAATAGTTCGAATGATACTATAGGATGGGAGGATGAGAACCCTTCCAGGTGTGCTACACATTTCGAGTTTGGAAAAAAACCTGATATATGTCAGCAAGATGAGAGATGTAGGGGCACACACTCTATTTCAGAAGGATATGTGCAAAATGGTCAGAGGTGCAATTGTATTAATGAAATGAGTTTGGATTGGAATCCTATACAAGTTATTAGGGAATTCTGTCTCGATCAGATGCAATACTATCTTTGTTCCTGAAGTCAACTTGACTTCAAATTGAATCGGGCCGAGTTGATTCAAACTAACTCGACAAGTCATCATAAATTTGATTCAACCATGCTATGGCATGAGAGGATGGGACATATTGTAGAAAAATGACTTCGAGCTATGCCTAAAAAAGGTATGGTTGAAGATTTTCCTAAATGTAATTTAGAATTCAAATTTTATGAACATTACATACATGGAACACAATTCCGGTTGAGGTTCCCATTTGGAGCAACAAGGGAAAAGGGGATTCTAGAGTTGGTTCATAGTGATGTGTTTGGCCATGTTTCAGTGCTTTAACTTGGTGGATCCTTGTAGTATGTCTCCTTCATAGATAATTTTTCCAAGAATACATGGATATATTACCTGAGGAAGAAAGCATAGGTTTTCGAGAAATTCAAAGAGTTTAAATCTCTTGTAGAAATCCAAAAATATAATAAGATTAAGGTGTTGAGAAATGACAACAATGGTGAATTCTATGGAAAGGAATTTGATCATTTCTACAAGAAATGTGGAATATTAAACCAAAATACCACACCATATATCCCACAACAAGATATATTTGTGGAGAGAATGAAAAAAACTTTGATGGACAAGGAAAGGAGCATGCTCAATGATGATGGGCTCGCACAAGAATTTTGGGCAGAGGGAGTCGACACTACAAAATATCTAGTGAATATTGTTGATGTTTTGGTAGCTGTGAGAGGTATTAAACTCCATGTTTAACCTATGACTTAGAATAGAATATTATGGAAGCAAGTGAACCATTACATAGATGTTTTTTAACCCTAGAAGACAAGTTGGCCTAGCAGAATAAATAATATCAGAATATTATCTTCCATAAATACAACTCGTCTCCATAGGAAAAAGATTAGAAAAAAATATCATTTCCAGAAATTTAGGTCAACTAGCTAGAAAAGTCACTAGACAGATTAATATAAATAGATGATGCTTTAGCTCATTTGGATACCCAGTCAGAGCACAATTCTTTTGGAGAGTTGCAGTTGCAGCTGCAACTGCATTTACAAGGAGGAATAAGGGTGTATGGTCATCTCTTAGTCTTGATCTCTCTCTCTCTCTCTCTCTCTCTCTAGAACTATCAAGTGATTCTCTTGGTGAAAATCTTGGTGATATTCTTGATAATTATGGCACAAGGTTGAGAGATTAGTGCAACTATAACTATTGTAGTTGTGTATGGAAATTATTCTGTGGATATGGAGACTCTCTCTCTTGTGCGCTACCATTGGAGAAGGATCACTCTACTTATCTTGAGTTGTTGTTGTAGTTAACAGCTAGGGTTTATCTGTTGGTTCTGGAGTAGTCTTGCGAGAATTATTCTAAGTAAAGGTTAGTGTGCTCGAGGGTGGAATATGTGAATTCCTATGGTTGGGTGACAATTATGTGACATTTTCTATGGTTAAACGAGCATACCAAAATTTCAACATGGTATCAGAGCTAGTTTCCTTCGTAACAGTCTAACCGCTGGAAGGAAGATCCTAAGTTTCCCCCATTTTAAAGCTCATTGAGAACTTACGAAAATCACTAATAAGGTCTCCTAAGTAGGGCACATCTCTTCCCCAGATCAGATCTGCAAATTTCTGAAGTTGAGAAAATAGGGTTTCCTCATAAAATCTCAGGTCTGTAGTGCGAGTTGCAGTTGCAGTGCCAGTTTCTTCGTGCCAGTTCCTTCATGCCAGTTTATTTTTTCCAGTTGCAACATTAGTTGTAGTTGCAGTTCCTTCGTTCCAGTTCCTTCATGTCAGTTTCTTCGTGCTAGTTTCAACACCAGTTGCAGTGCTATTTGCAACACTAGTTACAGTGCCAATTGCAACACTTGTTGCAGTGCCAGTTGCAACACCAGTTGTAGTGAATTTTTTTGTGAAGTATTGGGACTGATGTTTTGTTTTCCTAGTGTGCCTTACCCTAACACATCTCCAACTACCTTCAGATTACAAGTTGGAGAACCTTTTAAGTTTTAAAGGTTCGTCATTGCTTGTCGTTGTTGCTATATGGTGCCACTACTCATCAGTGCTGTCGGAGGTATGTACTTATATATATTTAAACCGTATCACTATTTTGATTGTGATTGCAGGAGAAGGGATATCTTAAAATTGTACCTCCAGAGGGATCTCAGACCCAACACATTTAGAGGAACAATACAGTCCAGGCTTGATTGTTTTCATATGCCTCTAGCTGCTATGGAATTATTGTAATCTTATGAACATATAGTTGTATTTTTATCTGTTGAAGTTATAGTAACCTCTATTCAAAGTTAAAGTTATAAGTTGACTCTAGCCAAAGTATTAGATTGATTAAGGTTGATATTTTCGAGTTTATTTGCATTATATTCTCTAACTCATATTTCTGTCAATGAAGCATATTGTCTTAAGTACATGGGATAGGTTGAAGATAATACTTGTCATCTTGAGTGAAGGATACTCGGAAGAAAATCAACAACACTCATTCTTGAAGATAAGAGTCTAGGTTCCAAGTTTGATTGATTAAATTAATAAGTTTCCAATTTGCACATATCAATTTTGATAGTTGCTACATTACTAGTTGTGACAACAATCCTTGAAAGATTGTATTACAACTAGATACAATGAATACTTGGAATCATGTGAATACTATTGATACAAATGCTTATTGTACTTGGTCGCAATATGAGATAACATCTCCTCTAGGAGATACTTCTTGTTTTTCTTCCAGGCAAGTCACCTGGGTAATAATATGATGATTACCATGAGATTGAATTTTTATTCTTGTTGACATAGATATGTTCTTATGAAAATTCTATTTTACTTTTTGTTCTTGTTTTCTTGTTCCGGGTAGGTTACCATGGAGGAATGATTGATCACAACAGTAGAAGAGTTTTATTCCTATTTCTTATTATTGTATTTTTATTTTGGTTCTTGTTCCAGGAAGGTCACAAGTAATGGCTCTGAGAAGGATCTATTGTGGTTATTGTTCTCATTCTTGTTTTTATTATTGTAAGAGTATTATTCTTGTGTACTTTTTCCCCCTTTGTTGTCCTTGTTCTAGGCAGGCCACATATGATAACTCTGAGTGAAGATATAGTGATGGTTGCATGAGACAACATATTATATGGTATGTAGTTTGAGACATGGAGAAGACTATCCAGATAAGAAGTTGTATACACGACCGTATACATCCATGTACCAAAGAAGAAGAAGATGAAGAAGGGTAATTTTGCGAGATACATAGTATCTCATATGGAGATTGATTGTAAGGAGCATAAGGATCCAAATATGACCAAAGAAATCCCTCTAGTGTAGTTGATCACTCTTCATATCATTAGGAAGAGTTAGTAGAGCCAAATGGGCCAACCCATAATTGTTGCAGTAACTAAGAAGAGACCAATTTGGTCCCATGAAAATTTGTAGGATGCAACATTGATGAGCCATATCATGAGGATCATATGGTTGATGAAGTGACCAAGGAGGAAGAAAATTATAATAACTGGGATATATATATCTTTTCCTTACTTATGAGACCAGAAGGAAAGTCAGTGGTGACTTCCAAGTTGTTCTACAAGATCAAGCATGTTGTAGATAAATAGACTAGAGATATACAAAGTCTGATTTGTGTCTAGAGGATTATCCGAGCCAGAGGGAGAAGACTATGACAAGAAACTTTCTCCAGTATATTTATACCAACGAACATGTAGAAAATATGTTGACCAAACCTCTATCAAGGACAAAATTGGAGTGGTCCAAAATTTTTCTCCAATAGTGAGAATTGATGTATTCCCCACTAGCGGGAAGTGATGTGATCCCCAGTAGTGGGAGCTACCCCAACCCAGATTGATATGCTAATCCAATGTAGGCTAGTATGTTACCCTAATGCAGGTTGGTATTCTACTCCAACGCAGGCTAGTATGTTACCCTAGTGCAGGTTGGTATGCTACTCCAACGTAGGATGGTATGTTACCCCAACGCAGGTTGCTATGCTAATCCAATGCAACATGGTATGTTACCCCAACGCAGGTTGGTATGATACTCCAACACATGCTGGTATGTTACCCTAACATAGGTTGGTATGATACTCCAATGCAGACTGGTATGTTGCCCCAACATAGGTTGGTATGCTATTCCAACGCAAGACAATATGTTACCCCAATGCAGGTTGGTATGTTACTCCAACAAAGGATGGTACACTACTCCAGTGAAAGTGAGAAACTTATTATGATGTGTGGATTCATGAAATTCAAGAAGACAATGGAAGAGGTGTGCACAAGATGTGATGATGATCGTGCCAAGAGGAATACCTTCCTCGTTAAGAAAGAGTGTTAAATTTTTGAGTCATATTTTGTGTGAGTTGACGAGTTACTAGTTCTGTATGAAACTAGGTGTCGATCAATAGCATCGAAGGTTACTAGTTGGAGGGACAACCAGTAGTGTTGGAGGTGTTTTCCAACTATATGGATAATGTGCGACTATGATGGTGATACTTGATGTATTTGATCATATGATAGCCTATGTGGCTATGGTGATGCTACCTGTAGGCTGGTCTGAAAGACCATGTGAGTCTTTCCTATGCCATCTGAGATGGATGGATGTGTTTGATACCACTACATGAATTAAATATTAGTTAATACCTTCCTAGCTAAGATGGAGTGTTTATGTTTTGGTATTTGTGAGAGGTATTAACCTCCACGTGTAACCTATGACTTAGAATAGAATATTATGGAAGCAGGTGAACCATTAAAAAAATGTGTGGAAACCCTAGAAGACAAGTCAACCTAGTAGAATAAATAATATTAGAATATTATCTTCCATAAATACAAGTCGGATCCATAGGAAAAGTATAAACATAAAATATAATTACCAGAAAGTCGAGTCAACCTTGCTAGAAAAGTCATTAGACAGATTGATATAAATAGAGGATGTTTTAGCTCATTTGGATACCTAGTCAAAGTGCAAGTCTTGTGGAGGTCTATAGTTGCAGCTACAACTATAGCTGTAGGGAGGAATAAGGGAATATGGTCATCTCTTGGTCTTGGTCTCTCTCTCTAGCACTATCAAGTGATTCTCTTAGTGAAACTCTTGGTGATATTCTTGCTAAGTATGGTGCAAGGTTGAGAGAGAAGTGCAACTGTAGATGCTGCAGTTGTGTATGACACTTATTATGTGGATATGGAGACTCTCTCTCTTGTGCACTACCATTGGATAAGGAGAGATCTAATTTTATTGAGTTTTTGTTGTAGTTAGCAGCTAGGGTTTATCTATTGGTTATGGAGTAGGCTTATCAAAATTATTCAAAGTAAAGGTTAGTGTGATCGGGGGTGGAATATGCGAATGCCTATGGTTGGGTGAAAATGATGTGAAATTGTATATGGTTAAACAAGCATACCAAAATTTCAACAAATATGTCTCATTCGTCAATGCTAGTCGACACGACTCCACATGTAGTATGTTCTAGTAAGAAGCCTTCAATTTCACATCTCAAAGTATTTGGTTGTGATGCATTTGTGCATGTTTCTAAGGAAAAGAGGAGCAAGTTGGACAAGAAGGAAATCAAGTATATTTTCATTGGATACAAAGAAGGAATGAAAGGATATAAGCTCTGAGATCCTGCATCAAGGAAAACAATGTACAATCGAGATGTGGTCTTCAAAGAAGTCAGAAGGAAGTCTGAGCCTATAGAAATGGTTCAAATAGAGAATAATCCAGAGAAGGTTCGGTTTGAAATAAGGAACAAAAAAATTATTAAAATGATTTGTGATCCAGGTGGATATTGGTGTCCACCCACCTATTCTACTAGCTCAAATCCAAATTTCCATTTTGGCAGTGTTTTTCTATCTTTTCAGGTCCCAAACTTTCGGGGCCATTTTGAGGCCCTAAACAACGTTTTTTGGGCCCACCACAGTCACACTAGAGATAGATTCAAAGTGTGGTGGAAAAATGTTTATTCCTCGGATAGACCTTTCCAACATGCTATCATGTGCCTAAAATGAAGATTGTATACAAAAGTTACGACCCTGGGAAGTTGATGTAGCAACTTACCCCATTGGGGCCCACATGATTTTTGGCGCTTCATCTCCTAGGGTTAGGTTTTTTGGATGTTTAGGGTTTTCTCATTTATGATTTATGTTAAAAGATCCTTTGGAGCCTCATTGTAACCAAATTATTGTGAATGAGTGTAGTCGACACATCTCTTCTCAGAGATAAGCTACCACCATTCTAGCTAGCTTGTGTGCTTTTGCATTTCACAGTATTTGTTTTTCAAAAAGTTGTTATAGAATAAGAGATTTCTTGTATTACTGTGTTACTTTCCATATCTGTGTGTAATTCGTTTTTATATCTCTATTTTATATCTGCCTTCATATCGTTCCTAAAATAATTTGGATTAGTGGTATCAAAGTGATTTTCTCCTTGGTGTCCTTAGTGCATGTCCTCGACGAGGTCAGGGTATAGATAGTTGGGTCTCAAGCTTGTATCTCTTGAGGAAAACTGCTATCACATGCCCAAGATACCTTCCATGGTGAAAGAAAATAGGGACAAAGGGACACAAGATCCTTTCAAATTTTTTCTCGAGGAAGCCCTCGTACGACAGAGGAATGAGATGATGAATAGTTTCATCCAGATCCTTCGACGGCTTCCGACAACAACAGAGGCACCTTAAAGAAGAAATAACTTTAGAGGTGCAACACCCTTCAAGGTACAATTCAAATTTGATATTCCTTCATTTGAAGGCCATATAGATGCCGACACTTGGGAAAAATGGTTAAATATGATAGAGGGTTATTTCTTCATCCACAAATTTTCCAACAATGAAAAAATCACTTTCGTGCTCCTTAAGGCCCTTCCCGATGTCAGAAATTGGTGGGAGACTTACTGTGAGAAACATGTCGAGGATGAGTCTAGATTTTTAAGGCCATGGCCCAATTGGGAAGATTTTTTTGATTCCCTCAAGGAACAATATTACCTCGTTGAAAGTTATGATGACCAATACATGAGATGGACCACACTGCGCTAAGAGAGGGGCCAAACGACGTCAGAGTTCACAAATAATTTCCATACCTTGCGCACCAAGCTGGGTATCAAAGACTCTGATAGATATATGGTCCTAAAATAATGTGGTTATTTGCACTAGTACATCCAAACCAAAATGGAGTTTCTAGACATCTCATCATTGGGAGTTGCTTATCAATACGATGTCAAAATCAAGCATAAATTGAAGGAGAAAAACAAGGAGTTCAGCTCTACAAATCAACAACATCCAAAGTATGATAAGGGTGGCCCTAAATCCTAGGCCAAATGACAGAGCAAGGATGGCCAACCCTAGGATAACCAACCAAATCCACCAACAAATAAGGGTAATGGAAGTCAAAGAAGGACACTAGAAAATGGTGCAAGTTCCACAAAATAACTTAGCACAATATTGATGAATGTCGCTCCAAATAGTCATTTTTGGCTGAGAAGAAATCCCTAGCGTCAGATGTTGAATTAGACTCTAGTTTCAATCCAGAAAAGGGAACATGGATCATTGATGTAGAACCCAGTGTCACCATCGCTACCACAAAAGTCTAGTCATAGGAATCGGAGGATCCTGAAGAAGGGTATCGTATTTTCCAGTAATAGATGTGGGTGAAGGGAACCCCACTCTATTTCATTGTTGACAATAGTAGCTAGAAGAACCTGATCTCAACATAAGTTTAACTTGAAAATGACACTGCATCCTCATCCATACACGATCGGTTGGCTCAACCAGGGATGAGACATTCACATTAGTCAACAATGTCTCCTACTCTACGACATAAAACCCTTAAAAGATGAGGTATTGTGTGATGTTTCCCCACTTGAATTTTGTGATGTTTTTTTAGGACAACCATATATGTGGAAACATCATTATTTTTATGAATCTAGGCCTCATAGTGTCATTATTACTTTGGGAGATCAACTCTACAGGGTATCGGAGGCAGTCCAAAATACTGAAATCTCTTTGATCTTTGTGAAGTAGTGAAAAAAGGTTGTTTCTTAGACCGAGAGAGTTGTCCTCTATATGGTTTGATCGGAAGGTGACCGAAATATCACTACAACCAAAAAAATATGTGGATGAAATAGTCAAGGAGTACAAAGACATATTCACCTCGCCTACTGGGGTGCATGTGAATTGTCAGTTAAAGCACCCAATTCATTGGACACCTAGTGCCCGTCTACCTAATGAACCAGTATACAGGCGTTCTGTTATGGAGAATGAAGAAATCAAACCCCATATCCAAGAGCTAATTCCAAAGGGACACATCATACCCAACACCTCACCTTGCAGGAGCCTAATTGTTCTAGTACAGAATAAGGAGGAGACGTGGTGACTTTGTATATATTAAAGAGCCCCGAATAGGATCATAGTCAAGAACCAGTACCCAATTCCACAGCTTAAAGATCTTCTTAGTCAACTCAAAGGATCCAATTTTTTCACTAAAATTGATCTAAAGTTAGGTTACCACCAGGTGTTTATTGAGTAAATTGATGTGTGGAAGATATCCTTCAAGTCCAAAGAAGGCCTCTTTGAGTGGTTGGCCATGCCTTTCGGCTTGAATAATTCCCTGACAAAAATAATGTGGATGATGGATGATATATTACGACCATTCAAAAAATATTTTGTGGTTGTATATTTGGATGACATCCTCATCTTCAACAAAACTTGGGAGGAACATTTGGATCATATTCAACAGGTATTGGGCACCCTACGACAACCCAAGTTATATGCCAACTTGGAGAAGTGTTCCTTTGGTATGAAAATAATACAATATTTGGGACACATCATGGATGTGCAGGGTGTACATGTGGATCCAACCAAGATCCAAGTCATCCACGATTGGTCGGTCCCAAAAACAATGACCGATATTCACAGCTTCTTGGGCCTTGCTAACTTCTACCATCAGTTTCTGTTGGGGTTCTCACATATTGCTTGGGCCCTAAGCCAAGTGACCAAGGGTGGCATGAAGACCAAGTTTGTGTGGTTCACACCCCAACAAAAATCATTTGAGGATATGAAATATTTCCTTTGCTCAATACAATTCCTCATTTTCTGAGACCTGCAATGACCATTTGAAATTGAGACATATGCTTCAGATTATGCTATTGGTGCAGTCCTCACTCAACATGGGAATATGATAGCTTATCACAGTGAAACTCTATTTGGTGTTGTTCAAAGATACCCCACCTATGACAAAGATATGTACTCCATTATGTAGGCATGCCAAAAGTGGAAGAATTACATTCTGTGGAAGGAAACAATCATCCACATTGATAATAGGCCTCTGTAATTCATGAAAACACAAAGAAAGTTACAAAATGACCACCATCAGAAGTGGTCCATGCACCTGTAACAATTCCACTTGAATATTGAGTACATAAAGGGTAGCACCAACCATGTTGTGGATTTCCTCAGTTGACCCCTGATGGCAGTGATAACCACAGTTCTCAACTCCTATGGACATAAGACATATGGATGGCCATAATTATACAATAATGACTCTAAATTTGCTATTGCCTATCATAAATTGAGCGCAAGAAAAATAGTTCCCAGATTTCATCTCTAGGATGGGTTATTATTCCATTTGAGGAACCTTTGTGTTCCTTAAAGTGAGCATGCCAAACGGATCTGGGAATCTCATTACAGTCAGGAAACGAGACATTTTGGTGTAGAAAAAACAGTGGCAGTACTGCAGAAGCATTTTTATTGGCCACAACTTTGACAAGATGTTCGCGAGTACATCAGATCTTGTACCTCCTGTGCCATTGCCAAGTCGACCATCAAGAAACAAGGGCTATACAACCCTCTTCCTACTCTAGATAGGCCTTGGGAGTTCATCTCCATGGACTACATGCCCATTCTTCCTTCAAACAAGCATGGGAATAATTGTTTCTTCGTCGTCTTCGATCGATTTTCTAAGATGGAAATTTTGGAACCCTACAAGAAGAGCATCATAGCCGAGGCCACCGCCAAGCTCTTCTTCACACATGTTTGGGTTCATTTTGGGATACCATAGACTATTATCTCTGACCGAGACAATAGGTTCCTAATCATCTTTTGTTCCAATAAATGGTCAATGCTGGACACCAAGATGACCAAATCGACTGCCTTCCACCCACAGACTGATGGAAAAACATAGGTCCTCAATAGGATTATTTTCCATATATTGCGAATATATAATTCCAAACATCCATGCACATGGGATGAAATCGTTCCTTATGTTCACCATAGCTGCAACTGATCCCTCCGCAACTCTATTAGCCCCCCATTGACGTAGCTCTTCCCATTGCAACCACATAGGAAGAGTCCTTCCATTCTCATACTGAGGTTGATTGGGCAGCCAAATTTGTTGAGTGCATCCAACACATCCAAAAACAAGTTCACGATATTATGGAGATAGCCAATGCAAAGTACAAGCAACACTGTGATCAACATCGAGTACCGCACAAATTTCAAGTGGGAGATAAGGTTTGATTGCATTTGTAGAAAGAGCACCTCACAGAACCCCATAGAAAGATGCACCCACTTCGATATGGGCCTTACACCATCACCAAGGTTATGGGTGAGAATGGTTTTGAATTAAGTGTTCCTCCTTTTCTTGGATTGCACCTAGTATTTAATGTGGAACTGCTATGGCCATATTTTCCACCTCTCCTGGACACCTCGGATGTGGTCCAATAGTTGGCCCCTATATAAATCAATCCTTCCTGCATTGAATATGTGATAATTTATTGGATCATGGATACTAAGACAAATGACACCCGCCAACAGACTGTCAAACTCTATCGGGTCATCAAAGCAGGGAAATTTCTTCACTAGGGCAAGTGTCTCACCAGGTGTCAGATTCAACAGGATTTTCCTCATCTGATGCATGCACTTGATGCAATGGATACCATTTATTCCTAAGGGGGAGGAATCCTCCAGGTGGATATCGGTGGCCACCCACCTATTCCACTAGCTCAAAGCCCAATTTCCATTTTGGTAGTTTTTTTCTATCTTTTTGGGTCCTAAACTTTCGGGGTCATTTTGAGGCCCTAAACAATGTTTTTTGGGCCTGCCACAGTCACATTATAGAAAACTTTAGAGTGTGATGGAAAATTTTGTAGTCCTTCGATAGACCTTTCCAATGGGATATTGTGCACCTAAAACAAAGATCGTATGCAAAAGTTGTGACCTAGGGAGGTTGATGTACCAACTTACCCCATCGGGGCCCACATGGATTTTGGCGCTTCTTCTCCTAGGGTTAGGTTTTTGGATGTTTAGGGTTTTATCATTTATGCTTTATGTTAAAAATTCCTTTGAAGCTTGATTGTAACTGTCGAGTAAAATATATGCTATCTAATTCGATATTAAATTGTCAACTCGAGGCTCGTAGGCTTCGAGGTGCCAACACTATATATGCAGGTCTACATCTCTAATCTAGCCTAAACTCGCCTAATCTAATGCCAATAAACTCAAATAATGAAGAGCTTTAATAAATTATAGAATTATGAACTCTATATGACCTAAGTAACCTTAAACAATCTAGGACTATGAACTATCTCTAAGTAAGAAAATAACAAGAAATCTATTTCAAAGCTATCTATTCAATCTCTTTTTAAATAAGAAAACAACAAGTAAGTTATTTCTGGATTATTTGATCTATCTATCTATGAGTGAACAAGTAAATAAGAAAGTAAGCAATTACTCTATCAAAACTATCTTTGACAAGTGAACTCTATTCTTAAAGAAACTCACAACTATTTCTATCCTACAAAGAATAAGCATTAATTCAAGGAAATCCACAAACCCATAACTAACACTAATTATAAATTCTAATTCAAATTCGTAACTAAAATAACATTGAAAATACTCCGTATAGAAATCTACAAACTCAAAACTAATTCAAGTAAATCTACAAACTCCTAACTAATACTAATCATGATTCAAATTCATAATTGACATAACATTGAAAATCAAAATTTGAAATTACAACGAGGGTATCATGGAGAATTACAATGCTAAAAAAATGGTTAACAAGTTATGCATACCTACAAAGAGTATTTGATATTACAATTTAATAAATGAGATATGTATAAATAGATACTCTGTAGAGTGATTTACAACTTTACAAAACTAAGAGAAAAAGACACGACGACATAAGTAAACAACTCCTAAGAAATTAAATTACAACCTGCAATCAAAATGTTAGAAATAAAAAAAATATAAACAAATGAACATGGACGTGCACACATTCTTTGTGATACCCACACAATTCAGAAAATGAGCTGCAAAATAAGAGACGATATACAGGGATCTGCAATTAAACAATTAAACAAGCGATATGCAATTAAAAATATTCACACAACATACAATTTGAAATTCAGAAATATACAGAGTAAATAGGAAATTCGAAATCTGAGAAGCATGAAAGGAAAGTATGTAAATGAAAATACATATTGGTATAAAAAATCACCCAGACCACTAGTGGGCCCCCCATCACATCATGGAAACACTCCACAGGAAACACATATGCTAAATCAATGCAACATTGTTATTAAGCATGAGAAAAGAGTATGGAACAAAATTGTGATAATGTCTGTATCAAAACAATAAAATTCATCTCTCAGTCGTGCCATAGGTAGTGGTATTTATATATGATTACAAATTGAGAGGTCGACCACTCAAAGGGTCGAACTCCTCTAAAAATAGTAAACTAATTAAATGAGTTCTAACAACAACATCTTATAGCAATTTCATGAGGCACTTAGCGATCACTGCAACTTCCCAATCTGATGTGTGTCAAGCTCTATAGCTGGAGGCCACGAGGGGGCACAAAACCCATATTCCTGATTCATCCACCAAAGGCTGCCAATGTACCAACCACCAGCTCTAATGCGCTCCAAGTGTCGGATGGAGTGCCAGATCGCGTGCCATATAAAGTGATGAATGGAGTGCCATACGAGGTACCGGATGGAGGATCAAATCGTGATTTCTCCCTGCTGTAAGCAAACCATACATTAGATATTCATAAACATCGAACTGAGTTGAATTTATCAAAGAATCATTGCAAAAACACCAATTATACATACCTGGTGCGAATTCATGGTGAATTGATATATAAACCTTTGAGAATCCTTCAAAATGGCTAATATGAAGCATAACATATGTAATATCGCATGAAAAATGGATTTGGTCATTGAAATAAAGTAATCAAAACACAAACCCAACATTACCCCTACGCCTAAGGATTTGCAGGTGCCTCTGCAAATAAAAATGAATCACTTGACGTAACTAGACTCGTGAAGGAGGGGGTGGATTGGCTTTAGAATCTTCTCTGTCTTGTCCTAGAGATTTTGTCTTGGGCCTTTTAAGATGTTTCAATTGCATCTGAAGGCTGCGATTGGTGGTGGTCATTTGATCAACCAATCACATAATAATCATCTTTAAATCACATTTAAGGTTCTTACTAGATTGCTGATAATTCTTGGGCTTAGTTGACTGGATACCGACACAACATGTAAAAGGTATACATGGTGCATTGATTGTGAACATTAACACAAACCTAAATAAATTGATTCTTAGTTTTAAAATACATATGATATCATTCTTTCTTGATATCTATAACAATGCATGCGAATTCGTGTTTTATAATAAAATAAAGTTAGATTTGGTTGTGGGAAATTCAAACGTTTCAAGAAAACGTTCAACAAAATGTTTTCAAAGTGAAATAGAGAAGATCCCACAAAAAGTGCAAATGTTACACCTGGTCACAAGATCAAACGAAGTTAGAGCATAAGAATTCTACAACCATCGACGTCTGGTCTTCCAGTATCGTTATTCCACTACAAGGTTCCATATCGAACCCTCGACATTTTGCATTTTTTTTATTTTGGATTTTAATTATGGATGATACCTAATAATCTGAGCCCATGGATGTCAAATAACGAATCTGATCTTTATCCACCAAATCAAGGAGAAATATTCCACGAGTTCACTAGGAAAACCACATAAGATCACTACATCACATCACAGCGGTTGTACATCACCGGATTGCTTGGACTTAAGAAGAAGAACAAAATGATCTACATGGAAGGAATAATTATCACAATGAATATATTGCATTGGCAATTTCCATCAGCTCGCAACACATTGTGTCCATGAAATTGTTGTATTAAGCCACATGTTGGTTGAAAGATCCAGTGCAGATGATGACACAAGATCACATAGCATTGGAATATTTCTTTTCCCATTTTATCAAGAAGGAAATATTATCATTGTATTTTATTTACATAGTTTAGAATTATAAAAAATATTTTTTTTATGAACCGGATAAAAAAATTTCACCATTTCACATTTGTGCAGGTCGCGATGATAAAAAAAAAAGTACATGGAGGAGTAATATAGGGCTGCCATAAATATTTTGTTGAAAGTTGAAGACATTCTATCAAAGGAGAGATCATTCCACCAAATCATGGTGAATATATTACTCCAGATCTCGGATAAACATGGATCATGGTTATGAGAGGGAGATTATAAAAGTATCACTCACACAATTTTTAAGAAAGGGAGGGGTTGAAGGATGAGATTGAGGCAAGAAGAGACTCATGCTATAAAAATTTCTCTCTTGAAATCATATGTATCTTGAGTTAGAAATCAATAATGAAAGCTTGTGCACTATAATCAAGTTTAAAGGAACTGGTAGAAGACTCTGAGGTCTATTAGTTGTATTCTGATTTGGAACTATTATCTTGTTTGAGTATAATGAAAGACACTCCACTCTATTGAGAAATTCTATTCCAGATAAATATGAGTTTGTATATTGTGTACTATTTTCATGCAAACTTATGTTTATTTAAAAATCATGGTAAGCTATTTTTCTTGGTTGGTTTGAATTTTTTAGCCATTGAAAGGGAGTATGCATATTTGTGATTTCTTGGTAATTGTTTACTGAGTTAATTACTGATATATATTTTCTTAACTGTTTCCTAGTTATGTGAACTATTTCTATAGCTTGAAAACTTATCTTTATCTCATGTTCAATATATGTTAATCCTTCATAATGAACAAGAGTATGCATATTTGTGTTTTTCTTGGTAATTGTTTACCGAGTTAAGGATGATGTGTGTTGAGGAAAAGGTATGGAAAATCTTACTAAAGAATTTTCAGATGTTGTTGGGCTAAGACAAGATAGTTGGGAATGTTACCCGGGGTTTATAGCCTAAAAAATAATTGCTTAATCCACAAGTATTAAGTACAAAGGATCAAGGTTGGTTTTATGTGTTAAATATAATAGTGTAAAAGAAATAAACTTAAACAAAGTTACATGAATGTGTACATAAATTATACAAATGCACACATGGAGATAAAAGAAAAAGAATGATCCAGATCATTAAAATACGTGTGTGAGACTGAAACAATAATATGATTTTTCATTTATTTCATTATGAGATACAAAACTGAGTTCTCTCTACAAACCCCTACGAGGGTAGGGACCAAAATCAAATTTAGAAGCCTTCGATGGGCACCATACAAAAAGACTATGTCAACAAGAAGAAAAATGAAGCCAAAGATCTGGACCAGTTTGCCAAAAAATATTGTCACTTCACTCTGGAAGAATTTTTTTATCAATCATGAAATTCAATTCATGTACAAACAAAAATACACAGACTACCAAAGATAAATCATACACGTTTAAAACAAGCTGCTAAAATATGTGATTCAGTTTTTGAATCCTGTTGTCTTCAATAAGACCCTCCTGTCATCAAGAGGATTAAGCTTTCTAGTAAACTCATAGTGAATGAAAGTTGAAAGTATCTCACTAGTATAGAGAAAACCTTATGGTTGTAGTTCTCCTTCGATTCCCTCCCTCTATATTTTCATCTTATTGAGATTTTATTCCTTCTCAATAAGTTAGGGTAGTTCAACTACCTTTATTTAGTTAAGTCAAATTAGTTTAACTAATTAGTTGAGACACGTAATAATGGTATATACAAATTGTTGGATTACTGAGAGGGGGGGTGAATCAGTAATAAAGAAATTGAATGCTTTTTTACCATATAATCCAAGTGTTATATCAATGTAGCATTATCATCCAATAACTGTAGAGTAAATAAGTAATGAACAATCATACACATACACAATACACCAGTCTTTTACGTGGAAACCCATAGTGGGAGAAAAACACATAATGCTTTTTTTTATATGTCTTGAAGAATTACATTCATTGGAAGCACCAACTTCCTTTGTTTCCAGCTGCAACTAGAAGGAGGCTCCAACCCCCTTGTTTCTCAGGCTACAACCTAAAGAAAGCTACAACTCCCCTATTCTCTGGCTACAACCATAAGGAGGATACAACCCCCTATGTTCTTCGTCTACAACCAAAAGGTGGCTACAACCACCTATCCTTGCCCCGCCCAACCGCCCTGAAGTAGAAATCGAATGATGGAACCACTGTCACACTATCAATGTGAGATATATCATTGTAAGCCTGTACCAATAAACCTGAACCATGCATCAACGATGCATCAACCTGTACCTCAACCTGTAATCAACCTGTACCATAAACAAGTGCATCAACCATGCACCAGCCTATACCAAACAACTTGTAATCAACCTCTACCATAAACAAGTGCATCCAACCATGTACCAAGTATGTACCAATCATGTGTCAACTATTCATCAAATTTGACTCATCAATATGTACCAACAACATCAAATATACGCCTCATGTATGTGCCAACTCATCAACTACTTGTCTCAAACATGTACCTAACATGTACCTTAACCAAAAGCCTTCATCAATTTCATCATCCAAATATGATTTGTAACTCTATTATAGACCTAGTGTATATGATCACATACTTGCAAACCTTCCTTAACTTTCACAACAAGAGACTAGCATTTTCATCAAACTTTTCTTTAGTCTCACAAGACTAGTTTAGGATTAGTCAACAACCCTAACTTGAAATAATCATAACTATGTACCTGTAATGAATACATATCTGAAAGTAATAAACAATGGTCATCAGTTTGTTTTATGCAATTCCTCCAGGTGTCACTACTTGGAACCTCTCAGAAAAGGAGTTATAGAAAAAATGGCATACCTTGCTGAATTCTGGCTTATTCTAGAGAGTGACTTTGTAGAGAGTGACCCACACAAAATATTTGTTGAATGGATTTGAAAATATTACAAAACATACTAAATACTGCACTATAGCCAAAAAATTTGGTATTACTGAATTTAGAACTGTTTTGAAGAAATTATGACGTTTTTACTCGAAACACCTATTTTAGACTAGTTTCAGGACTAGCCACAAACCCTATTTTCCATGGAGTGTAACTCCAAAAATACAACGACCCACAAGATGAATGTTTTACCACATATACTTGGATATGTTTCCTCAATGACCTATCAATTTCATGGTATGGATCATTCTAGAATTTTTTTTATTGTGAAAATGGTGAGATGACCTGTAAATAACATACCTTAGAAAGCATCATCAAAAGAATTTATCCTCCCTTGAAATCTATCCTTCTTTTCTTCACCTTCCCTCCAAAATTCTGCTTAGATATCCTTTGGTTGCCTCAGTCACCTATAGATATTCAATATTCTGAAGAGTGATCTAAAATGAGAGAGCCTTGCCTCTTATTTATACTCTCCAAATAACATCTTCTAGGTCACTTAACTTATTTCTAGGTCACTTAACCCATTTCTAGGTCACTTAACCTATTTTTATGTCACTTAACCCATTTATAGGTCACTTAACCTATTTTCCTCATTTTTAGGGTTAACCACTTTCCATAATTAGAAAGTTCTCCATTACTTTATCATTTAAATATTCCTCCTTGACTTTGTCGCCTCACTTTATCATTTAAGTAATCTTATTTGATTTTGTTACTTCACTTTATTATTTAAATAATCTTTCTTGACTTTGACACCTCACTTTATTATTTAAGTAATCTTATTTGATTTTTTCGCTTCACTTTATTATTTAAATAATCTTTCTTGACTTTGTCGCTTTACTTTATGATTTAAATAATAATTTCTTCTTTGCAAGCTCTTTGACTTCTTTGGCCTTTTGGGGCTTTAAGCCAACATATGAGGGTCATCCAACTTCGTAAGGCCATAACTCTCAAACCCTGAGGAGTTATGTGATGTTCCACATACCACCAAAAACGACATGACATATACTATCCATATAGAATCATATTACCTTAAAATATATTAAAAATCATACCATTATACATGAAACAACCTTGGGTACATTACCCAAACCTTTGTGCTACCTAAATTCGCTACCAAACTTTCTTCAAGGGTTGACATCAATGAAAACCAACCTTAATCAACAATATCCCCCTTTGGCATTGAGGAAAACACTCTGATGCAATACTGAAGTCATATCACTCATGCTCCCCCTCGAACCATGCCTCTGTCCTCTTCATCTCTGTGACCATTTCTCCCCCTGGAATCATGCCTCTGTCCTCTGCATCTGATGAATCCCTCCCCCTTTTTCATCAATGGAAAATGTATCTTTCCATCCGGGGCTGCTCCCCCTGACTGAATTGTCCTCTTTATCATGCTTCCTCATGTACATCTAAGACATATAAGATAAGCATTCAAAATAATTCATTTTGGAGTAGAAATAACTCCAAGTCTCTCACAAAGATACTCAAAGGCTTCCCGTGGAAGTGGTTTTGTAAAGATGTCTTCCACTTGTTCTTTTGTGCCCACATACTCAACACTGATGTTCTTTTCTGCAACTTGTTCTCGTAGAAAGTGATACTTGATTGGAATGTGCTTCGTCTTGGAGTTCATCATCAGTTTCTTTGAGATATTGATGGCACTTGTATTATCACAATAGATTGGAATGGGCTCATAATACTCAACCTATATATCTGTCAAAGTTTGTTTCATCCAAAGAACCCTTGTACAACATGTTGCTGCTGCAATATACTCTGCCTCAGCTGTAGATAGAGATATTGATGATTGTTTCTTTCTTATCCATGATAATAAACACTCACCCAAGTAGAACGATGCTCCACTAGTGCTTCATCGATCATCAATACAACCTGCCCAATATGCATTTGTGTAGGCAATAAGAGATAGATCCTTTCCTTTTGGATACCATAATCCAAACTCTTATGTTCCTTTGAGATATCTGAAAATTCTCTTCACTTCTAATACATGTGATTCATTTGGTGCTGCTTGAAATCGTGCCACATGTCCAATTGCCTGCATTACAACCGGTCTGGATGTTGTCACATATAGTAGGTTGCCAATCATTGACCTATATTGCCTCTGATATGTAGACTTTGAATCATCATCTTTGCTTAACTTGCAATTGGTTTGCATTTGAGTGATAACTGGTTTGAAATCTTCCATTCCGAACCTCTTTAACATTTCTCTGATATACTTGGTTTGAGAAATAAAAATTCCTTGGTTGCTTTAATGTATCTGAAGTCCAAGAAAGAATGATAGTTCTCCAAGTAATTACATTTCAAATTCATTATGCATATCCTTTTAAAATTTTTGGCTTAACTTGTCATCATCACTACCAAAAATAATATCATCAACATAAACTTCAATTAATAAAATATTACCTTGAATTACCTTGATGTATAGGTTGTTGTCTGCACTTCCTTTTCTGAACCCTGCCTGTTGTAGATATTTATCTAGTCTAGAGTACTATTCTCTAGGAGCCTGTTTTAGACCATACAAGGTCTTCTTTAATTTGCACACATAGTCTATATTCTCTGACAACTAAAATATTTCTGGTTGTTCAATGTAGACTTCTTCTTCAAGTTCCCCATTCAAAAAATCTAATTTTACGTCCATCTAATACACTTTAATATTTTTGGAGCATGCATAAGATAAAAGAAATCGGATTGCTTCCATTCTAGCAACTGGGGAAAATGTCTCTTCAAAGTCTATTCCTTCAACCTGTGCATATCCTTTACAGACCAATCTAGTTTTGTTCCTTGTAACCTATTAATCTTCGTTCAATTTATTCCTGTATACCCACTTTGTGCCGATCACATTCTTATCCTTTGGTCTTGGAACCAATTCCCAAGTGTCATTTTTCTCTATTTGATCCAATTCTTCATCCATGGCCCTATTCCAAAATTCATCCTTCCTGGCCTCTTCAAAATAGGTTGGTTCAATCATAGATGTGAGTGCTAGGTGGGTTTTTTTTTGGTGAACATATTCTTCTTCTAGTCTCAACTCCTGCGTCTTTGTTTCCGATAATCTGATCTGAAATATGATTCTTCTATACTCATTGCTAGGTGTCTTTGGAGGCACTTGCTGAACTTGCTCTTCTGCTTCTGTCGAATTCTCTTCATCTTCCTCTTCTACTTCCTTTTCATCTTTTTCTTCTTCTTCGAAATGTTGTTCCATTGATTCATTTTCTTCTTCCTTTGATTCTGGTCGGTCTGTTTCATCAATTGTTACATTGATGCTTTCTACAATTTTGTTCAATCTTAGATTGTAACACTTGTATGCTTTCCTTGTACTTGAGTAACCAAAAAGTACTCCTTTGTCCACACGGGAGTCAAAATTTTCCATTTTTCCATCTTCTCTTTTGATGTAGCATTTGCTTCCAAAAAATTTGAAGTGCTTCACATTTGCAGGTCTTCCTTTCCATAGCTCGTAGGCAGTTTTGTCAGTGTTGTTTCTGAGCATTACTCTGTTTTGAAGGTGAAATGATGGATGCACTGCTTGTGTCCAAAATATATTTGTCAATTTGGAATCCATTATCATTGTTCGAGCCATTTCTTGTACTATCTTGTTCTTTCTTTCAACAACTCCATTCTGTTGAGGTGTCCTAGCAACACATAATTTTCTTTTTATTCCATGACTGCTGCAGTAGTCCATAAATTCATTTGAAGTGAAATCTCCTCCATTATCATATCTCAAGAATTTGATTTTTGAATCCATTTCATTTTCAACCATTTCCTTGTAGATCTTGAAGTTTTCAAAAACTTTTGACTTATTCTTGAGAAAGAAAACTACAGACATTCTTGTATAATCATCAACTAATAACATAAAGTATTTCTCACCTTTTAAACCCTTTGTTGTAGTTGGTCCAAATATATCAATATGCACAATTCCTAGTGGTCTTGTCGTTGAATATTCCTTTGATTTGAACCTGGTCTTTGTTTTCTTTCCTTGTTGACAATGCTTGCATAAAGTGTTGGTTGGTTTCGTGATCCGGGGCATTTCTATGACTGATTCTCTTCTGCTGACTTTGACAAGGTTATCAAAATGCATGTGACCCATTCTTCTATGCCATGGCCAACTTTCATCTTCCTTTCCTATACAACACTTTTCATTTCCAATTTCACTTAATACATATATGTTTCTTGAAGTTCTCGTAGCTGTAGCAATCAATTTTCCTCAACGTTGTTTTCTTTTCTCACACTTTTGTGAATCGAAAGTAACTTTATGAAATTGGTCACACATTTGACTCACACTTAGAAGATTATGTTTCATATATTCTACTATTAGAACATTTTCTGCCTTGGTATTCTTGTTCCCAATTCTGACTGTGCCTTTTTCAATGATTTTAGATGAATCATCATTTTCGAAGGAGACTGATCCATCTCTTTCCTTTCGTAATATAAGAAACCTGTCTCTATCACCTGTCATGTGTTTTGAACAACCACTTTTAACATACCAACCATGTTTCTTATGCTTAGCTTGTAGAGAGAGTGTGCATTCTTCATTGCTATACTGATCCTTCTTTCTTATCCATGTCCTTTTTTGAGGTTCCTGTCTGTGATTGTTGTTATTCTATTGCAGTTCTATAGGATGGACTCTCAGTCTTCAATCTTTGGCCATGTGTCCAAAATTGTTACATTTGTAACATTCCACTTCACTACTCAAAGATTCAAACCTGTTGTAACTTCTTCTATGTGTTTCACTAGGCCTTCTTGGATAACCCCTTTGTGTATGACTTTGAAAGTTGTTGTCTTCTTGTTGTTCGCTATGCAATTAAAAACTTTATGGCCAAAATTATTACATGCATAACATAAACCAAAAAAGATAGTTTGATACCTGGGATGAGAAGATGACATAGGATGAGAAGATGACATATATGTTGAATATGGATCACAGGAAGAAGATGACACAAATGATAAATTAGGCTCATAGGTCGAGATATTATCCTCAAACTTAACATATATTCTAATAATTACTTCATTGGAATGAGGTTGAAGAAGTCGATAACCTTTTACATCTTTAGAATATCCAACAAAATGCACTTCTCACTTTTATGTTGTAATGCTTTCCTTTTTAAAACCAAGAATGTGAGCCTAGGTTGTTAGGATATTTAGATACTTAGGATTTAGTTAAGATCAACTTGGTATAATGTGTTGTTAGGTTAAAGTGTGTTTCTTTAGTATGCATTAGTATGCATTTGTAATCCGATGATCACAATTTGTTCCTGACATAAAGTGATCATGTTGATATTTTGATGTAACTACATAAGATATTCTTTTGTATTTGTATTGGTCAAACCTCGAGAAGGTTATTGTAATATTATTGTATAAATAAGATCAAAATAAATTATTATTTTATTGTTATCCTTATTGTAAAAGTAAAAAAAACCCCTCTTAGGGTTGCGTCTTTTCAAGCATCAAGTTATGTGTATAAATAGAGGTCGAGTTCCTCTCATTTGTATACACACACGACTCACCTTATCTTGTGTATTTGGAGCATAAAAAATGAGATCTAACGCAAGATGTATTGGTTTCTTGGTATTGGTCTATTTGTGGAGAGCTATAACATGACATTGTACTGGTTGAAGGAATCTATACTAGATGATTGGTTGATGGGTTTTCTCCCCCATGAGGTTTTTCCAAGATATATCTTGTGTTATGTGATTGTTTATCTTTTAGTGATCCTATTACATGCAATTTTCAATGAATGTTAAAGAAGATAACTGTAACTTCTAAAATTATAACATGGTATCAATGCAGACCTAAATAGAAGACAATTCACATATCTAGAAGAAAAAAGGAGTCATTTTTATTGATAGGAGTGGTTTCCATACAAGACAAAACCACCAACGAGTGCACCCTAGTGGAGCACATATTTACCCTGGATCAGATCTTCAGAATCTGAATTTGTTATTTAGGGGAAGGATGAATACCAGAACCAAGGTTGATGAGAAGCTGGAGGGAGCCGACAAATTCAGATCCTGGAGGTACAAAGTATCCCTCCTCCTAGAAGAACATGATCTAGAGAAGTTTACTAAAGAAGATGTTCAGAAACAGATGGAGATAAGGCTAAAGAAAATCACAAGAAGGATACGGTCAAAGTAAAGAGGATTATTGTAGACTCCATTGAGGACAATATTATTCATCACATGTATTCATTATCCACTCCAAAATAAATGATGGATGACTTAACCTGACTTTTTGAAGGAAGAAAGATCAACCGAAGAATGACCTTGAGAACTCAGTTAAAGAATGTGAGGATGCAAAATTCAGAAATCATCCACTCTTACTTCTCAAGAGTGAACCAAATCAAGGAGAAGATAGAATCCATTGGTGATACAATGAATGGATAAGGAATGGTGATGACCACCTTGAATGGCCTCCCAAGGTCATGGGATGCATTTATTCAAGGGATATGCTCAATAAGGAATCTACCCAAGTTCAGTAGGATATGGTATTATTGCAACCAAGAAGAAGCAAGGATGAAAGCAAGAGAAGAGAAGATGATATGTGATGATCAATCTCTAGCCACCCACACCAGTAAAGGAAAGATAAAGAAAGAAATCTCCTCACCCAAGAAGTTTCAGAAGGGACAAAGAAATAACCCAAATAGAATATGTTTCTATTTTTAGAAAATGGGACACATTGCTAGGAATTGCTCCCTCATTCAGAGACCAAAGAAAAATAAAGGAGGTAAAAGGAATCATGTTCATATAGCTGAATATGATGAGCCACCCAATAAGGTTGCAAAGGAATATGAATCAAGTGATGAGGAGTATGTTCTTATCTTATCCCTTACAAGAACTCTCACTCATGGAAGTGACATTTGGTTGGTGGACAGTGGTGCTTCCAAGCACATGATAGATTATAAAGACAACTTGTCTAACATTACTCATAAGGATTCACCACAAAAGGTGAAATTGGGAGATGATTATCAGTATCCAATCAAAGGAGTAGGAGAAGCCTCTTACAAGTTAGACTCAATAAATCCAATGAAGATGAAGGAAGTTCTCTATGTTCCTAGATTGAAGAAGAGCCTTCTCTCGATTTCAGAATTGGATGAGAAGGGTTACATAGTTGCATTTTTTGATGGAAAATTTCTTATGTGGCCTAGAGGGAAGAATTTTGATGATGCTTTTTTGATTGGAGTTCAAGAGGGAGGACTCTACAAATTGAAAGGACGACTAGATTAAACATTAATTCATGACATTGTGAATCCCAATGAATTATGGCATAGGATATTTTATCACCTACATTACAAGGCCCTACCAAGTATGAGAAAGATGGTGACAGGACTACCAGAGATCCTGGAAAAACTAGATGACGTGCGAAACGGTTGCACACACAGAATTAATGTGAAGCACTCCCTTCCCAGTAGTGATAGTGAAGCCAAAAGCATATTGAACATCGTGCACTCAGATGTGTGTGGACTGATGTCACCAACTTCACTAAGAGAGTATGTATATTATGTGTATTTTATTGATGATTACTCACAGAAAAATTGGATCTATTTTTTGAAGGGACATAAATTAAAAATAATGAAGTGTTTGACAAATTAAAAGAATTTAAGGCATTGGTAGAAAACATGACAGCGTGAAAGATAAATACCTTGTGATCAGATAATGGAGGATAATTCACTTCAGAGGAATTCAAAGAATGTTGCAAGGAAGATGGGATTAAGAGGGAGCTTTCTACTCCCTACAATACTAAATAGAATGGAGTAGCAGAAAGCAAGAATCAGATGATCATGGAAGCAGTGAAGGCTATGATCCATGATCAAGATCTACCTATGCATATGTGGGCATAAGCATCAAATACTGCAGTGTATGTGTAGAAAAAAAGTCCCCACAAATTACTTGAAAAGATGACATAAGAGGAGATGTTTTCATGAGAGAAGATGAAAGTTAGCCATCTAAGGATATTTGGCTACCCCATATTTGTGCATGTCCCCAAGGAAAAGAGGAAAAAATCGGATCCATCTAGAAATAATGAAATATTTTTTTGGTTACAGTGACACATCGAAGGCATACATGATATCTATTTCTGATCAACATAAAGTTGAGATTAGCCGAGATGTCACCTTTGATGAGAGTGCAAATTTCAACAAATCAAAACAAGACTGTGCAAAAGAGGTTCATGAGGAGGAAAATGAAGTTCCTAGAGTTCCATAGGCAGAAGCAGTTGAACCATAGGAAGTCATTCATGAGGATAATGACATGGAAAAACATTAGAGGCCATCAGAGATCCCTTCTCGTAAGAGAAGACTAGATTGGGCACATGAGCTCATCAGAGATGCAAAAAGATATGGTTCCCTAGAAAAATATCTTAGGGAAAGTAAGAAGTTGAAACCGTATTCCATATATGTGGCATGTTTGTGTGATATCATGGATGAAAAACCATCCAATTATGAAAAAGTTGCAGAAAGTAGGGTATGGAAGGATGCCATAGGGGAGGAATATTAGTCCATAGTAAATAATGATGTCTGGGATGTGGTCCCCAAACTGAAAGAGAAATCAATATCAAGTTCAAAATGGATCTACAAAACAAAACATGTAGTTTATGAAAGTATTAAAAAGTATAAGGCTAGATTTGTGGCTCAAGGATTCTCTCAGAAGGAGGGATTTGAGTATGAGGAGACATTTCCTCCCATGGTGAGATATACCTCAATTAGG
>JASDQU010240671.1:83911-108344 GCA_032191745.1 Picea mariana
TGTGGAGAGCTATAACGTGCCATTGTATTGGTTGAAGGAATATATACTAAAGAATTGGTTGTTGGGTTTTCTCCCCCATGAGGGTTTCCCCATATATATCTTGTGTTATTTGATTGTTTATCTTTCAATGATCCTATTACATGCAAATCTTAATGAATGTCAAAGAAGATAACTGTAACTTCTAAAATTATAACAGATCCAACGATTCATATTCTCCCGATCTTAACGACTACATTGATCCGTGGATTAACACTTGATTTCTCCATGATATCTATTTAAATAGTATGGAGGTTCATTTGCTGATGATCAATTGTGATAAACTCTTTGTAATATTTTTAATTTTTCATTAATAAATTTCCTCAAGTGGCCATGTTGGTTGGGGTCGTGGATGTTTCACCACACAGGTTTTACCATGTAAAAACATTGGTGTGTTGATATTTGATATGTTTGTGTGAGTGGTTACTAAATGTGTTTGCACTTTTTTAGAATACATGTGTTATCGAACATGGTATGAGAGCACTTTTGAAGACCCTCTCCCATTTTAGATTGGGATCTTGAAGCCGTGTTGTTGCATCTCTGGTTTCTGATATTTCTATACATTTCTAGGCAGAGAGGACTATTCCATTACATCTGGAGCACTCATTTCATTTATGATATCTTTTCATTTCACTTGAAAAGGTTTTCACTTTTCCAAGATACAACCATTTTAGTCAGATCCATAGGTATAAAGCATGGATATGCCCCTTTTGATTTTTTACAGAGATAATATTTTGGTTTTATGTTCTCTTTTCCATGCTTTCTGGGAAATCTCGACAAATCATAAATATAAAAGAAAAAAATTTGTTGTTTGTATATTCTCTTTGTCATGTGCTCTGTGCAATCTTGAAAAATCAGAAATAGAGAGAAAAATTGCATTTTCTGGGTAAGCTAACTGAGATCTAACCCTTTTTGTTGTCTAGAAGCGAAATTTATTTTTCTGTGTGAACACATGAAAATAATTTTTTTTGAGCACGCACTCCAAGGGCATCTTCCACAACAACAACACCCATCCTCCTTCTTAATATTATAATGTGATTTGCACTAACTCACTTGGTTAAAATTTTCTTTACTTAGTAAGAGATTTTGAGTTCAAGTCTATTTTTTGTTACTTTTTGAAAGAGTTCATGCATTCATTATAAAGTGAATTCCACTTAAATTATAAATGTGAATCACTATAAAGTATCTTTATTATTATTTTTTTGTTACTTTTTACATGCAACTTTAATTTATAAAGTAACTTCATTATAAAAACGATTCCCACTTATTATATAAAAGTGGTTCACCTCATAAACAACTTATTTGTAAAAGTGGGATTATGAGAAAGTTAGTGAAGGAGGGGCATCACCATGTGGACCAAATTCTACTTTCCACTTGGTTCTTTGGTTACTATTTATGCCTCTTTTCAGGGCATAAATTTCACATCTGAAGTCTTTTTTTAGTGTATTTTTTTAAACAACATATTTTTTTGAGAAATTTCCATCCAGACCATCAATTTTATATTTTAAATCCATATTATATTCATATTTAATATGGATTCTCCCAATGATCTTTTTCTTACTAGTACCAACTACTTCACATGGAAATCCCATATGGAAGATGTATTAAGAAGTAAAGGGTTGTACCAGATTACCTTGGGAAAAGAACAAGAACCCACTAATGATGAAAGGAGAGTCAAATGGTATAATAATATTGATGAATCACGTGGAATAATTAGAATGTTCATCTCTCCTGATTTAAGGTTTCACCTTCAAGGAATTGATGCCCCTGATGAATCTTGGAAAAGATTCAAGCTATGTTTGGTAAACAAAATATTATTCGAGCCCACTAGTTAGAAAACTAGTTAATGAATTTAAGTCGTGATGATTTTTCTTTCATTGAAGATTATTTATCTAAATTCAAAACACTAATAATTTTATGTATAGACTGCAAATTAGATCTGAAGGAAGATTGATGCATATATGTAATTCTTTCCAAGATTGGTAGTGCATATTATATCATTGTATCTACCTTTTATGCCAATAGAGAAGCTCCAAAGAGTGCTTATAATGAACCCTCTATCGAGTCTTTTGTGATGCTTTGATTCAAGAGAAAGATGAGCTTGTGAAAATTATATTGATGAACATTGTAGGTACATCCAACAGAGCCTTAGTATCCTAGAAGAAATATAAATACAAGAATCCAAAGAAGCAACATCCTCTCGACAACAACAAGCAAAAAAAGGGTACCGAATCCTCTTCACCAACTTTTTCTCCTAATTGTGATAAAGGAGGAAAATACAAAAGTAAGAATATGTTATAATATTCAAGAATACTGAGAGGGGGGGGAGAGGGGGTGAATCAATATATAGTTATTTCAAAAATTTTAACCTTCAAGCACTACATAAACATTAACCATTAATCATGTAATCCATCATCACATAAAATCATACACATTGTACACATATTTTTACGTGGAAACCCAATTGGGAGAAAACCACATAAAAGTTTCTTAAGTGGCTTCAAGATTTTACAAGAACCAACTTGAAGGAATTATGTTGGTTTAACTATTTCTCACTTCTACTTCTAGGGTTGACCCAGGTTCAGATCTCAATAGGTTTTCAACAAAACCCTCTAAAACTACCGGCCCTCCTAGTAAACAGGAAGGAAAAACAACGCACAGAGTGCACTGTGTAGTCTCACTCGAGATAGCTTTATGGGTGTCTGCAATGATCAAGTGCTTACATTCTAGGAATGAGTGGGGATATGGGAGTGTATTCTACCTTATTCATGCATTTGTCATATTATCCAATTAATATTCCTAGGATTTATTCATCTCTTAGGCCATGCATGCATTCTAACATATTTAGCTTAACCATTCATTTGTAAATCAATCATTAACAAAAAGTGAACATGCAATAAACATCACATATAACACATGTTTTATCGTGGTTCACCCCCTCTTGGGCTACGTCCACAAAGATTTGGATTTTCTTCTCTTTATTAGGTCTGCTGCAAAATATAGTGCTGCACACATTACATCTTCCTTCATACTAGCATGCAAAGGTTCAAGAATCACTATGAGGTGGACTAGATCACACCAAGATCCTCATCCTATGATGTAACCATCAAAATATGTCTTACTCAACTCTTCTACAACCTTATTACAATCGACAGTCTCTCAACTTCTCAATAGTATCAAATTGACTAACTCTTGAACCTCTAACCTAGACCTCCTAGGCTCTTATTTATACTAGTTTTTAGGCTTATTTATAGCCATTACAATATTTTTGAAAAAATCTAACCCTAACATGGTTAGGTCTATCTTTCTGTGCGCCACATTGCTTTTCCTCTTGCTTGTTGCTTTCCCTTCTTTTTCTGCATGCTTATTTCTTTCTTTCGATTACACGCACTCCAAAATTAGGTCTTCTTTCCAAAATTATGTCTTTCCCAAAATAAACCTTCTTCTCCAAAACTGTGCATGCACCAAAAATATCCTTCTTTCTTAGGATAGGCCTACACCCAACATACCCCCAACACTGACATGTGGCTCATCTCGAGCCACTCAGGTGGTGCAGCTCCCTGAACTACCTTGTCTAAACTAAGGAACTTTTCCTTCAATTCCCTTCCTTTTTCTCTCATCTGTGGAGATTTTCTTGTTAGCGCCTCTACTTTCTGCATTTTTATCTCCTTCGACATCGATTCTGCACTCTCTTCTTGTACATGTGATCTACTTGTCTTCTCCTCCTTCAACTGTGCTATCATCTCTGTTGCTTGTTCTTGGAGGGGTTCTAATTTTGCTTGTATTTATTGCTTCTTTGCCTACGCGATTTTAAAATCTGACTGCAACTTCTTCATGTCCTGAGTTCCCTTCAAGCACTCTGTTATGCTTATTGTTTTTTTCCTTTGTTTGAGCTCTTGCATAGCACTGCTGATTTTCTCCTCTTCTTAGTCCCACTATTGGACCTTCTCAGCTTCTTCTGGGATCGTCCATATCTGTGCGGCTCCATCGAATAGTTCTTCTATGACCCTTGCTTCTTTCTCCATCTTAGCTATTAGGAGTGAAAATTCTTGCGCTCTTTGTTCTCAGACCTCGGGACGAGTCATAGGGTTGAGCCTTTCTTTGAGCTCCTCAATCTCTTGCTTGTATTGGTCAATGCTTTGTGAAATGAGGTTGATATTCTCCTCTATGCTCTTCTGCGGTGCTTGTGCAATGTCTAGGATGTGATCATAAACCACTGTCAATCATTGTTCCAATATATCCACAAGTTCTTTCTCCTCCTCCTTCTTCGCGGTGAGTTGGTCATATGTAATTTGAATTATTTCAATGACTCCTCTTCCCACCTCGAATTTTGTTGCATCTGCACGGGCCCTGTACTATAATTCCTTCATGTCACTAGCCTGTAGCTTGTATACGACCTTGGTAGTTATTTTTTCCATGATCATTTCCACTTGTTCTACCTCCTCTAGGGGTTTCTGTGCAATATTTTGATAAAATATGATCATTTGATGCGTTACCATAAAAGTCTCCTTTCCCTAGAAAATGAACTACATTGTCTCCTCTCCTTATTTCTACATAGGTGGCCTCTGTGTCCTCTCCTATTGCTGTGCTATGGCCTGTGATCTGGCTTGACTCCACAGTTGTTGTCTATTCTCATGAACCTCTAGGAGCTTGGATATGATTTCTTCTCACTGCTCTTATGCAATTCATACCACTTCTTCGCCTCAGTCTTAGAATTTGTCCGTGACGAGCTCTACATCATCCTCTGTTAGGGTGATGTCTGGGTCCTCCATCTGATACTTTCTTTTCTTGCATGCCTCTTTTTCCTACATGAGTTTCCTTACTTTTTGCGAGGGCTACACCCCACTTGTTGTTCCCTGGGTTGTTTCTTCTCCAACCTGTGAAGTATCCTTCCTTACAATCCATGGTTGGCTTCCTGTCCTTGCTGCTACAACTATTCACCTTGGTCATTTGGGTACTACGCTTCTCATGGTTGGATGATTTTTTGTTGTATCCATTCTAGAATTACCAAACGAGCTACCTGTTCGTGCTGAAGAGTCTACTTTAGGCTTGTCCTTAGGCTAAGAGGATTGCGCTATGCCTATCCTCATGGATGGTTTTGTTACTGGTAGATGCCACTGCACAAGCCTATCATTAATGATCCATTCCACTTCCTCTTTGGTGACGCAATACTTCATCTCCAACCATGTCTTCTTGGGATCCCTCACGGCTTGGATCCATACATGATGCCTGGATGCCTTGAAATTGGATATCCCCTTTGTCTTTTGCACTACCTCCATTGGTATATGCCATACATTTGTTGTGTGTTCTGCATGTTTTCTAACAACATTGTGAAGACTGTGTTATTGAACTACTGTGTCTTGTTATCCTTGGCCTACCAGAGGGACTCATATCTGGCCGCGTAGCATTTTCCCATCCTATAAAGGAATGCTGAGAATTTCGGGTCCTTCCACCCTACCTATGCTATTAGGATGATCGACCATGAGTAATGGAACTCAGTTCCATTGTCCTACATGTCTCTATAGTCTATTGGAAACTAGTTCAACATGTATGGTGCTTAGTTGAACATGACCCTCTTCACACACTGCGTGGCTACTGTAATAATGCTTGCTGGCACTTCTTCCTTGTGGAATTTCCTCAAAAGTTTGCAAGCCATGATATTTCTAGAGAAACTTGTCACGTTTTCATTAATTTCCTTGATGACAGTTCCCCTATTTCCTTGAGTTGTGCTGAATTGCCATTTAATGAGTTCTGTGATTTTTTTTTCGTGCGCTTTGTTATCCAAATACTCTTTTGGCTGCGTGCCGACTGTGGGGAGTCCTGTGATTTTGGAAATCAATGCCACATCAATATGTACCATCCTATCCATCCAAAGGATGCCTCCGTGCATGCGGGTGGACAAATGTTTGGCACAGAGTCCAACGTTCTTACCGCGCTTGAAATGCAGTATGTCCAATGAGTTCATAATATCTGAGTTATAGAGCCCCATTATCCACTACGCTGGCTCTAGGATGGGTTTTTCGAGGGTTCCAACTTCCCCTCTGTTTATCAAATAATTATCCTCGATCAAATCTGGGAATTTATCCACATCGCGCACATCATGGCCAATGTATCTAATCTTAGGTATCTTTCCCAACATATCATCCACAGTGATGACTGTGTCTAGGAGATAGGAGAGTGTAACCTCCATGGTGTATGGTGCCTTTTTTTTCTATCCGACAACAAATGTGCCTATTTCTACTGTGTCTACATCCTATTCCTCCCTTCCAGTCTCTGGTCATTCGGTGATGTCTTCGACCAACACTTCCTCTTGTTCCTGGGACTTTCACGGTCCCATTGATTCCTTGGGCTTTAGATGTGTCTCAAGGTTAGATTTAGGAATTCCATTCCAGGCCCCGACTATCTATTCTATTTCTCCTTTCTACACAGTTGATGTCTCTTACTCAACCCATTTCAGGCCGACTGACTTCGTTTCCAAGGTGGAAACATCCTCCACCTTGACCATGTTCTAGGGTTGTCGCATTCTTTCCTTGCGCCTCTAACCTTTCTGAGTAAATCAAACATACTGGCTTGGTGTGCCAAACTTTGGTGGAATCATCCCGTCTCAATTTCACTCACTTGCTTTCTTCGACGTACAATTCTAGCTAGGGAACACACTATTTTTTTCTCTATTCTAAAAAATCACTAAGTGTTGAATAAAAACTTGTTTTCCACCGTTTGTAGACCTAGTCATATTCACTTTCCACTTTTTGAGTGCATTTGCACTAAGTCTAATTTTTCCTGCACATTGTCTTTTGATGTTTTTTGTGGTAATTACTGCGTGCAACTATTTTCCACACTTTCTTTTGGTTCAATCAACTTTGTATATTTTTGTGTTTTTCTTCCATTTTCTATTTTTGTATTTATTTTTCCTTTTTATTTATTTTTTTCATTTTTCTGTCCTAACTTCTTCTATAGTATACTATATACATGATTTTCTCATTGCATTGTGACTTTTAGGGGTTAGGAGGTCGAATGTCCTTGTACAGTTTCAATCGACTCCCATTGATAATTCCTTTCAGGTCTGTGCCTCCCAAATCCTTTAGCTGCATAGATCCTCCATCTGTGACAATCTTTACTTCATATGGCCCTAGTCAATGCTTTCGAAATTTACCAGGATGTTGAAAAAAATTACTTTCATATAGTAGGACTATGTCTCTTTCCTTAAAAATCTTCTTTTTAATATGTATTTCATGCCAAGTTTTTTCTCTTTCTTTCTCATTTCCTGGTGAAATCCTGATAGAATCCTATTCTCTTCCATTTTAATTAATTGATTTAACCTTTCCTGTACTATGCCTCTTTCTGCCATGTTGGTAATTACTGCTACGCTCAAACTGGGTACTATAAATTCTAATGGCACCATTTCTTCCTGCCCATACACTAATATGAATGGTGTATGTCCTGTCAATTTATTACATGTTATTCTGTATGCCATAGTACTGTTGGAATTTTCAAGTCCCAATCATCCCTGTTGACATTGCAGATCTTAGTCAAATCATTTTCCAAGATCTTGTTGAAGTCTTCTACTGTTTCATTTTTCCTGAGAATGGTATGCTGTAATCTTTTGGTGATAGAATTAAAACTCCTCAATCATCACACTGATGGTACTGTTTATAAAGTGAGTGCCTTGGTCACTCATCAAAATCATTGGACATCCAAATATGGTGATCACTTTCTCAAACAAGAAGTGTGCTACTATCTCTGCGTTGTAGTCTTTGACTGGTGCCACTTCTTCCCATCTTGTTAAGTAATTAGTCACAGTAATGATATATCTATCTCCTGACCATTTTGTTGGTGGTTGGATTGGTCCAACAAAGTCTATTTCCCATTTGTCAAATACTTGAAAAGTTACTTGTGGTCTTAGGGGCATCTCATCCCTTCTGTTGGGTTTTCCAACCCTCTGACATACATCACATTTCTGGAAATAATCCTTGGCATATCTATGGATTGTTGGCCACCATAATATTGCATGCAATACCTTCTGTGCGATAACTTTTCCTGCATAGTGTCCTCCAACTATACCTTCATGATATTCTACAAAAATTTTAGGCCTTTCATGCTCTAATACACACCTTCTCAAAATGTTGTATGCACCCATATTGTATAAGTGTTCTGCAATAATTTGATAGTTTGTAGCTCTGACTACCATATTTTTCTTCTGCGCAATACTAAACTCTTGTGGCACAATCACTGTACTTAAGTATTCAATAATATCAACAAATTATTCATTATCTACTTGTACTGAAAATAAATGTGCATTAGGGAAGTTGTCTTCCAAGTTGGTAGGTTCTTCTCCATTAGTTACCCTTGACAGGTCATCAGGTCCTGCATTCAGCTTCCCTGGTTTAAATATCACTTTGAAATCAAATTCTTGAAATAACAATAGCCATCTACAAATTCTCCTCCCCAACAATGGCTTGTTGACTAAATATTTGAGGGAATAATGGTCTGTGAACATCTTAAAGTGTTTACCCAGTAATTAGTGCATGCACTTCTGTAGTGAATATACCATGGCTAGGCCTTCTCTTTCTATGGTGTTGTAATTCTTCTCTAATTCTAATAATTTTCTGCTTGCAAAGACTATAGGATGGTATAAGTCCCCTGCTCTTGGCTGCGCCAGAATTGCTCCAAGTTCTATGGATGATGCATATACATTTCATGTGGATGTATATGCATAAAAATCCTCATTCCACTAGAATCTAACATCCTTTTGCACATACCATTTTATAAATTTCCTGTAATAACCTGTATGCCTCAGTGTTTCTCTCAAATGATGCACTGAATTTGGTGATGGTAAGTTTACAATGATTACAATGTTAGTAGGATCTACTATTAAGCCTTGTTTACACACTATATTCCCCAATAATATTCCAAAAGGTGTCCCAAAAATGCATTTCTTGATATTCAACAATATATGAAAATGCATGCATCTTTCCAACACGAGTCTTAGAACTTCTACATGGTCCTTTAACATAATATATGTAGTCCAATCATCGATATATACTTCTAGAAACTGGTGTATGAATTCCTTAAAAAAATCTATGACTACTCTTGAAAATATGGCTCGTGCATTCTTCAGCCAAAATGGCATGATTGTATATTGGTAAGATCCCCATTCTATAGAAAAAGTATTCTTATACCTTTCTTCTGGAGCTATTTTTATCTAATGGTAGCCTTAGAATCCATCTGTAAATGAATATGCTTCTTGGCCTCCCACATTCTCTAGGACCTCATCTGTGAAAGGGGTAGGGAAAGGGTCATGTAAGCAAGCATCATTAAGTTTTCTCAAATCTACACAAATCCTTACGCCCCCTTTTTTATTTTCTTGGACTACCATAGGACTTATCCATTCAGATTCCTCTACCAATTCTATGATACCAGCTTCCAACATTCTTTCAATTTTTTCTTTTAGTTTCTTCTTATATGCTGGATTCAGTCTGTAAGGTCTTTTTCTAATAGGTCTTGCCTCAGGTTTGAGAGGTATTTTCATCTCTTCTAGCTCTCCTGCTACACCTTTCATATTTGTAAAGGTCATTGGGAACATGTCACTATATTCATGCAATAACTCTGTTATTCTTTCTACTATTTGTTCATCCCAATAATATCCAATACTTTCCATTTTAGGATTGTCAGTTGTCCCAATGTTTACTTTCTTCACTTTGATTGGTGCACCAAATACTTATGAATCCAGAGATGGACATTCCACATCTCTTTCTCCTTCAATTTTTGTAATTTGAATGTTGCATGGGTCATCTTCATCGGGTGCTTCCTCTTCAACATGATAGCATGAAAATAGTTCTTTGACTGCGTGTCTATTTTGTTGTTGATATTTTGTCATGATTTCAACTTCTGTTTCATCAATAAATATCACACCTCTGATCTGCTTCAACACTGAATCAATTTTGGGGTTCTCATGTTGAAATGAGAAAGTTAATACAAAGTTCTTTTGTAATGTTTTCCATTATGTAGTGCCTATGCCCATCTCCTGGTATACATACCCGTTCTGTGGTACATTGGATGAAGTGACAAGGCCATTATTATGGTGGTGTCATCCTCCATTGTGTTGTGCACTTCTCCAAATTTTCTGCTAGTGTCCCTTGCCCATCATACCTCTGAATTGTATTTCTCCCTTGCCGTGTGCCAAATCTACTGAGAAGTAATAGTTTACATTGGTACCAATACTAAATTGTTTCTTTGTGTGTACCTCACCATCTTGCAGGTGTGGCCTTTAGTGAAATATCTAGGGATAGGAGCCTATTATTTTCCAACACTTCTTCTTCATATTTTGTTAGAAATTCCTCTAATTCATTTACCCCATGAAAACTGGGAGGTTCTCTTATATCTGTACCAACCCATGTCACTGTGCGGTCTATTCTTGCACACTTTCTTATGGAAACTTCATGTAATTGATGTTTTCAATTATCCAAACCTGTATATGAATCAGAAGCATATAATGTGATGCTCCTCCAACCGATCACCCCATATGCAGTTGGGTTAACAGAGTATTCTTCTCGCGAAGTGGTTCTATACAACTGATTTATTTCCTCCAAATCCAAACATGTGGGTTCTACAAACCTTTCTCCTTCTGAAGGATATAATGGTGCAATGAATCTATATTCACTTAGTTCAAATTTGATTTTCCTTGTCTTTAGGTTGATTATGGCCTGGTTATAAAATTCCCAATCCAATCCAAGCAATGTTGGACAAGTTGTTGTACCATCTACTATCTCTATTACTTCAAAGTCTTCCAAATCTGTTGTCACACCTTTAAGCCTTCCAATTGGTAACACTCTGTGTTGATTTTCCAATTTCAATTGAACATGTGAATAGCCTAATGTGGGTTCTTCCATACACTTCCATGTCTTCTTAGGTACAAAATTTACTTCAGAGCCTAAATCTAGTATAATATCCCCCATATTGAAATCCACAATGTTAGCATTTAGTCTGAATTCCCTACTTGTCCTTCTTCTTGTATGGAGGTGATTGACTGTTTTCTTCTCTAATTTCCCTTCCACTTCTGTGTTACATCTTTCTAGCATATTTTGTAAGATTTTGACAGATGATGGATCCTTTAATAACTTAACACAGGATTACAAAAAAATTCTTATGTTGCTTACTTTCTCTACATGTTGTGCTTCACTGGTATGGTCCATTGAGGAGGGAATTTAGTGCATTGGTAAGTTCTGATTTTGCTGCATGGATGATGTACATGAAACATTTTTCTTGAGTAAATCCTGACTTTCCTCCTTGAATGTTTCCTTTTCTTTTCATGCATCAAACTTCTTCCGTGGTTCAATATTGTTCTTCACCCATTAGTGTTGCGCTGGATCTTGTCTTACTGTGTCATATCCTATCTTATCTCCTTCTCATGTGACTATATTGATGTTTCTTCTATCATCCTTGGCTTCTGTAGAAATCCATTGTACATTATGGTTGTCCTGGTTCCTTTTTTATTGGATTTTTCCTAAGAGTGTCATACAATATTCTATATCATGGTATGCTACGCGACAGTGCATGCATGTCGTTGGTGGAAGAGGAAATTCCCTTGCAAAATGTCTTGGATGTTGGAAGTTGTGACACACTAATGGACCTCTGCCTCATCCAAATCCTCCTCTACCTCGTCCTCCACCTCGGTATCCAACCTAGTCTCCTTGCGATGCATTGTACTAAGGTACCTGGTTGTACTATGCAAGGTTATACTGTGGTTTCACATTATTGTATTGTGGCCGCGCAATGTTATACTATTGCTGCGTATTTCTGTATGGAGGTGGAACCTAGTTGAATTGAGGTGAAACTTTCCCTGTCATCATTTCTTCTTGCACCCTATAATTATTTGAAGTTCTTTCTCTCATTAGCTCCATGGTCCTACAACATTTATCATCACGACCCACTGACTTGCAGAAATTGCAATATAAACTTTTGGGTATTGTCTGATACTTCTGCATCAGTGGAAAATGATATGGATCATTCCCATGCATTTTATAGATCTCGCACCATGCTCCTCCTATTGGAAAATGATTTGGTACTCCTATTGCCATGTATTGTGTGAAATTTGGACATTCATTCTTATGGTGTCCTTCTGTCCTGCATGTGGTACACCAAACAACTTCTCTTTTCTCTTTTCCATTATTCTGGTTAAGTTGAAATGTTAGGTTCTTCAGATCCTCCTTTAGCTCCTCTATTGCTTGATCTATCTTCTGATACTAGTTTTCTTCTAGTTGTAATGATGCCTATAGAGCCTCTACCTAAGTTTGGAACTTCTGATGTCTTAATGGGTATTTCAAATGTGGTAGCAGTGAGTTCAAAATAAGTTCCTATGTTGCATGTCAGTAATTGCATACTTCAATTTTCCTTTCAGAGGTTTAAACCTATGATAAATCTGCCAAACATAATCACTTGGTTTTTTCCTGTTTTCAACCATTTCATTCATATATTGATCTTCTCAGCCATGATTCTAAAATTCATTTATTAGTATTCTTTTCACATATGCAATAGTCCTTGTTGCTCCTGGTGGAATATTTACATCTAGGATCATATACCAGTCCATTGTGTGGTCTCTTATCGTGATAGCTAACTGTGCAAATTTTGTATCCTCATTTGTGATATGTTTTTCTTCCCAGATCATCTTGCAGATAAATAAATGCTTTTCAAGTTCCTCTAATGCATCTCCCCGAAATTCTGGTAACTTGATGGTGGGATCATGTCTTTCCATTTTGAACTGTGTTGAACTACTACCTCCATGCAGTGTATATTTGATTAATACTTCCTGAACTGGCTCCCCCAGTTGATTCTCCTTGACTGGATCCTTGTCCTGTTGTTCTTCTTCCACTAAAATTCGGTTGTCTAGATGCTGGTGTTCTTTCTGGTGTACTAGTCGCACATGGGGTTATAGGTTCCACACTGACGTTGATCTGGATTGGAGTTTTTCCTTCTGTTCCCTCCCTTGGAACTCTTGTTTTCCTTTCATAAGTTTCTCACATGATTTCCTCAATCTACTCCACAGCCCAGAGATCCTCTAACTCTTCTTCATAACTTGCCAATCCCTCTCTATCAACTATGGCTCTCTTCTTATTATTCATCTTATATTGGTAGGGTACTCCACTGCACATCTTTACAGTTGTTTCCATTATCTGCTTTATCTGGTCTTCTTCCATCATGATTGGGTCCATGGCCTCCTTTTTTTTCCCTTATCTATCACTTCCTCCATTTCTCCAACTTGTGTCAGTGCTTCCCCCCTTCCCCCATGCATAGAAGGAAGTTTAGTTGTTTGATTCCATGATCATCACACCGTTGTTATACAATAACATCTTGATTGAAGTGTACACAGATCTGATATACCTACCTCTGAGTCCTTTTAGAAAATCCTACTCTGCCTTGTTATAAGACTTTGTGGTATCTAGTGAAAATTCGATGATAAAACCTGCAACAGTACTTTCTAACTAGAAATCTACTGCGCGCGTAAATTTGTTGTTAACTTGCTGTAATTGCACGATCTCCATAGAATTCCACTCCACCTGTCTGATTCGATTTTTTGGGTGGTTGTATTTTAACCTTAATAGCCACTCCTTCAACACATGCGGGGAATCATAGAAAAATACCTCATGCAAGTCGCTAAACACATATTTGTCAAGATATTTTCATGGTATTAACTTAGGGTTTATGTTATCCTTCTGCGAAACTCAAGTTCCTTTGTTTTCAACCATATTTCAATCTCCAACTTCATTGGATTCCATGGCATGAACATTCCCTTCTATACTTTCATTCTCTATGCGGTTATTTAACAGATCTCGTCCACTCAATCCCATGCAGTTCCAACTGGAAACGAAACCATTTTTTGGTTTAACTATTTCTCACTTCTACTTCTAGTGTTGACCTAGGTTCAGATCTTAATAGGTTTCCAACAAAACCCTCTAAAACTACCGGTCGTCTCGGTAAATCAGAAGGCTACACAACGCACAAAGTGCATTGTGCAATCTCACCCAAGATAGCTTTATGGGTGACTGCAATGCTCAAGTGCTTGTAGTCTAGGAATGAGTGGGGATCTAGGAGTTTATTCTACCTTCTTCATGCATTCGTCATATTATCCAATTAATATTCCTATGATTTATTCATCTCTTAGGCCATGCATGCAATCTAACATATTTATCTTAAACATTCATTTGTAAATCAATCATTAACATAAAGTGAACACGATCAATCATTGACAGAAAGTGAACATGCACTAAACATCACATATAACACAAGTTTTACCGTGGTTCACCCCCTCTTAGGATACACCCATAAAGATTTGACTTCTCTACTCTTTTATTAGGTCTGTTCCAAAATATAGTGTTGTGCGCATTACATCTTCCTTCATACAAGCATGCAAAGGTTCAAGACCCACTATGAGGTGAACTAGATTACATCAGGCTCCTCAACCTATGATCTAACCCTCAAAATATGGCCTACTCACCTCTTCTACAATCTTATTACAATCGAAAATATCTCAACTTCTCAATAATATCGAATTGACTAATTCTTGAACCTCTAACCTAGGCCTCCTAGGAACTTATTTATACATGTTTTTAGGTTTATAGCCATTATAATGTTTTTCCAAAACCCCGACCCTAACATGGTTAGGTCTATTTGCCTATGTGCCACATTGATTTTCCTCTTGCATTCTTCTTTTCCTTCTTTTTATGCATGCTGCTTTCTTTCCTTCTATTACATGACCTCCAAAATTAGGTCTTCTTCTCCAAAACTGTGCCTATGCCCAAAATAACCTTCTTTTTCAGGATAGGCTTGCCCCAACAAAGAACCCACTACCTAAGTTTTCTAACACCTAATGGAAGGAGATACCAATCCCCTTGGAATATTTTAAATGATGATACATGATCAAATAAACCTTCAAATATGATCCCAAAATCACTTCTTAAATATGCATACAAAATTGTTGAGAATTGTACCTCAAATATGCGAACTTTTAAGATTCGCCACGAGCTCAATTTTCCATTTCTGATTCTGAAACTTGGACCTCAATTATTATTATTTTTTCTCCTTCTAATGTAACAAGTGGAATTCAATTTGTACCTACCAAGCTTAATATATAACCATTTTATCTTGAACACCTGTTTGGGACTAGTTTTTGGATTAGTCACAAACCCTAATTTCCAACAAGTATAACTCCATACCTGTAATGAATTAGGATTTTAAACTTGTACCTAATATTTTTCGATATCTTCTATGAAATTCCTCCAAGTTTTTCTCCTTCACTTGTCCCCCAAAAATTTTATAGTGAAAATGGAAATACAAATCATTTTGAAGAAGAAAACCCTAGTTTTAAAAACCTTAACTTCCACTGAGTATAACTCCAAACCTATAATGGATAAAGACCTGAAATTCATACCCATGATTATTTTCTATCTATTCTGAAACATCTCCGAGTTTCACTATCTGAATCATTCTAGAAAAAAAGTCATATCGAAAATTCCAAGATGAACTTCAAAGAAAAACCCTAAAATAAATCATCACAAGACTTCATCTTCCCTTGGAGTTTCACCCTTATTCACTTCATCTTCCCTTGGACATTCGCTCCTGTAGGCTGAAATTCACTCCTCTTCCTTATCTAGGTCAAATTAGTGTGAAACAAATGCCAAATGAGGATCCTATTATTTATATGAGTCTTCTCCACATGAGGGGGCGGGAGAAAGGGTCACAACTTTTGGGTCACACCTCTTCCTTAAAAGGATGGCCAACCTTAGGGGATTCTTTACTTTACTTTAGGGGATTCTTCTCTTAAATTTAGGGACTTCTTCACTTGGCTTTAAGAGATTCTTCTCTTGGTTTTATGGGATTCTTCACTTGACTTTAGGGGCTTTTTTGCTTGGTTTTAGGGCTTCTTCAAGGCTCCATTTGTGTACAAGTCACATTACATTTGTTTCAAAGGAAAATAGATTATTAAAATTGTATCCTCAATACTAAAGGTTAGTGAAGTGTTAATAAAAAATCACAAGGAATTGGAAGAGCTGGAGATTTTAAGTATATGCAGGTTATCCATGCATCAATAACTTAACATTTATATCATTTTGCGATGATGCAAATTAAAAGACAAAGAATTTGATTAATTATTATAAATTGTTTTCCAAATAAAAGAATGGAAATGAAGATATTCACCAAGATAGTCCCCCCCAAAAAAACCCTTACGTAATTAGTTTAATGTTTTCAAATTAATGTTAATAAAAATCAAATGGCAACAAATTGAATATTATGGTTCTTACATTTATTCAGAATTATATATATATTATATATATACAATATCATTTCTATGATAAGAAAATTACTTTTTAATACTTTTGAAAATTTGATGATGATGATAATGACAACTAATGTCCAATGAGATCGAATTTGGTTTATTGAACCTTAAGAAGGTAACATATTACTGAGCTTCCTTTAGAATTTTATGTCTGTAAAAAAAATGCATTAAGTGTTCCAAGATCACCATAGTTTCGTTGAGTTAGAAAGTTCAGAAGGTTGGTAGTCTGACAAATCTTTTGAAATTGAGATCTAATATGGGTATAGGATGAACATTCTAAGAGGAAGTGTTTTTCATCTTCAACCCTCTTAGTTTCACAAATATGACAAATTCTTTCATCCCACAATGTTTTGGGAATTGTCCAACGCCCAATTTCACTATGTAGCTCATGAGATTTGGTTCTTATTTTAACAATGCCGATTTTCTTCTTCACACAAGTCAAAACAAAGAGATACTTCTGATCTTCTAGATTAGGGTTGATCACCTCCTTGTAATATCTTAATTTTCTTTTTCCCTCTATCTATTTATCGCACCACCATTTCTCCTTAAATTTAGATGTAATAATATTTTTAATAATACCCTTATTTTGTAGAATGATTTCTTCCTTTATTCCCCAATGGTTTAGTCAATATTGGGCATCCTTATGTCATCCCCACTTGAGTCGAAGGTGGTTTTGGCTGGAGTTTGAAGAAATTTTGGGAAACTCATGTCTTCAATTTTGTTTAACTTATTCTTATACAATAGGTACTTGGTCATAGTAGTGCTCTCAATAAAGGAAATATTCACTTTTATGAGAAGAATATGATAAAGTGTATTACTTTTAATTTTGAAATTACATAACCAATGTTCAAACATTGAAACCGATGTTTATTAGTTGTATTCAAATACCATGTAAAACCAACAACAAACATTAATTTCAATAATGATACTAATGTTGTTATTTATTAGAAAATATTGTAAACATGGCAAATAAAATACTTAAATGAGTTAAGTAGTTAAGTACAAATATTAGATAATTAATATTAATTAAGTTAAATAGTAAATGATATAAATTTTATTTGAAATTTCATGTGCATGAATTAGATGTGAATATGAAATTGAAATATCAATTTTCTTATTCATACTATATGTCATTTAATACTTATTACTATGCAGGTTACATTTAATAATGTTTGCTATGTATGTTACATTGACACAATTTACATCTTCAACTCCTTTTTAAGATTTTATTTATTTTATTTTATTTCCTTTTTAAGATTTTATTTTTTTATTTTTATTTTTTATACGTTGAAGTTTATGTGGTTGTTTTCATATTTATATGAGTTATTATTTTTTTATATTAATTATTATTTTATTATATATTTTATGATTATTTTGTTATATTTATTTATATTAATTGTTATTTTATTTTATTTTTATTGTTGATATAATTGTTTATTATAATTATTTAAAAAACTAATATTATTTTCTGTAATTTCAAATTAAAAAATTAGATTAGTTAATTTATAAATTCTGTTATTTATGTTATGAAATTTTGATTAATATTAATTTATTAAAAATAATTAAATAATTTTTTCTTTAATATTTTAATTAATAAATTTTAAATATTTAAAACATAAATTTTAATAAATTAAAATATTATAAATTAGAATATTTTATAAATTAAAATATTTTATAAATTATTTTAATAACAAAAAATATTTTAATTAAAAAATAATATAATATTAATAAATACGATGTTAAATTTCATTGCACAAAATGGACATAGAACCAATTGAAATCAAACTTTAAAAGTTTACATGTCACAACCTAGATCAAATTCTAGACATTATCATGGTCACTAGTGATACCAAACTCTAGATGTTGACGTGGATATAATGGAGATAAATATGTACATTAATATTATCACAAGTGAGAACAAACTTTCAATGTCATCATGGTCATTTATCTAAGACCAAAGTTTAAACATTAACATGAAAATAATTGAGACAAAAATTTGGTCATTGACTTGGATGGAATCACGATCAAATAATTATGTTACCATTTATGTAAATGTGGATGTTGTTATTATATGAAAGTGTGGAAATAATAATGACGAATTTTCTACAACTATTGTTTATATGGATATTATAATAATGACTAATTTTTTATAACTATTGTTTCTACAAATAATAATGTTTATATGGACATTATTTCGAACAATATTGTGAATGTAATTGTTATTGATGATAAGGATATTAGTTTTCCTTAGTGCTTCACACATATAATTGGGATTTTTAATATTTAATATTATATTATTATTTGTTTTGTGTGTATATAGATGATTTTTGTTGATGTTTTCTTGGTTTTTTATTTTCATGGAGTAGTGGAGATTTTATCTTTAACTATTTCTATTATTTTTATTATTGTGCTTAGTTACTAGTTTTTAGGATTTTGTTGAGATTTTCTTTTGTAGTTTGTTGAGTAAGTTTTTTTTGATGTAAAGCTATATAAGTCTATGTTTGTTAACGAAAATGCAATCAAAAGTTGTTTTTCACACTTTGGTGATGAACTCTACTCATAAGTGGGATTACCCACATCCAACTCCATGAGATACTCTACCTCTGCTACACCAAGGGCCCTAGGATGGGTGACCCCCATCAGGTCTGTATGGTGGTCATTAGGATCCTCTCTCAACTCTGAAAGAAACCCATCATGGGAGTTAAACACTGCATCACCCATATTGATATGGGTAGGGTTGCCACGAGAGTCCATAACCAGTTATGTTGTATACTAATCAAGGGAATACATAGGTGTTAGGTTACAACGAAAGGGGATACATAATAGTTGGAAAGACCAACAATGTTGGAATATGAATTGCTTGGATATGTTTGATAGTGTTTTGAAGATCTCTAATGACCCCAACCAAGAAATGTGTTTTTTCAAATCATATAAGTCACAACTTATCAAACTATTTGGTGATCGAATCATATTTATAAAAACACTTATCATTTATCTTAGGTGATAACCCATTAATATTTTGTTATTACCTTGAAAATTAGGAAACAACACAAATACACAAGTGTCACTTGTGTATTGTTGACAAATAACAATAATAAATTCCATATTAGAACATCTACAACAAAATCACCCTTTAATAGAAATTATAAGAAACTTGCAACAAAAAACAATGACATTGAAAAGTATCTTTAGAAATACATAAAAAAATTCTTCAACTCACTAAAAAAACTCCAATATGGAAACACTATATACAACATGGTATACCATGGGGGCATACCATCTACAAGTTGAAATAAGTAAACAAAAAAAGTCAAGAATTAAAAAATATTGTCTCATAAATACTTATATGATTTCAAATATAAGTTCATGGTATTCCCAAGAGTATCAATAGTTTTCTAAAACTTTAGATGTATCAAATATTCTCTAATATTTATGATACATGATCATGGATTTGGAAATAATGTTAAGGAATCCAATTATATATTCATGGAAACTTTTTATTTCTAAGAGAAAAATATAAATATATAGAGAATTATTCTCATAAATTAGGCTACAAATTTTTTAGTTTTAATGAAAATATGAAAAAAATAACAAAAAATTCTTTCAAAAATTTAAATTTCATCCAAATTGATGAAATTTCACTTTTAAAAAAACAATGCAACCTAGATTACAATATTAAACATCTAGCTAAGAAGATAAACCAATTTATTGAGATTCCATATGTTGTAAAACGAATGGATGTGTCCTTTAGTGGTATCCTGAGCTACATAGAAGATATGCCAACATAAAAGCTTGATACTAATGAGTGCACACATGCATATTTATGTTTTTCTCTAGAATGTTTTTGCAATGATGACTAGAATTACATAAAGGGCCATGTCACATTGTGACAAGAAACATGTTATTATCATTGGTGGTTTTTGATGTATTGAGAGACTTCCAGAAATGATTTAGATACCATCTACAAAAAGATATGGTAGACTTTTTGCAATTTTTGAAAGTTACATTGTGACAAGAAAGATGCTCTTATCATTGGTGGTGTTTGATGTATTGAGAGCCTTCTAGAAATGATGTAGATACCATCTCCAAAAAGAGATAGTATACTTTTTTCAATTTATGAGTGGTACTCCATTTATAATGGAGTTATGATTTCTTATACATGACTACTTACCTTTGTGAATGAAATTATAACACCAATTGAATCATCAACATTTACATAGAGATATAGGACATATGAAGTGCATGTAATGTGGAGGGAGAATCCTTTTCTAGAACTAAATCATATTGAGAAAAACGAATGCCATAAAGATATATTGTCTATTGAAGTGCATGTAGTGTGGAGGGAGAACCCTTTTCCAACAATAAATTAGAATGATAAAAATGAATTCCTGGAAGATATATAATATGTTAATCAACATGTTTAAATGATAAAATCACAAAGATATTTCAGTAGAAATATTTGAAAACAAAATCTCCACATAAATGTCAAGAAGTAGATGTTTCTTTCTAAAAAGGTTCACACCTTCATGTAAAGAAGAATATGATTTATTCCACTCCAAGACGATTTCATTATTTTTTTCCATAGCTTTAGTGTCTCACCACTACTTTCAACGTCGTCTACACAATTGGATTCTACATTCAAAAGGCTTGAACATTACTAGCTACATGCCTATATTTGGTTTTTGTCACAACAATTAAAATTCCTTATTTGGTTTTTGTCACAACAATTAAAATTCCTTGACATTGGGATAACTATTCTCTTTCATATTTTTCTTAGACCTTGGGATTCTTTGTAATGCTACTTTAAGTGGTGATTTTTCCCACTTATTTATATGCATTTTCACAAGCATGCTATTGCATACATGACTTTGGGAGTTTATATGTCTTGTCTTGGTATTTTCTCGGGGACTTAACATCCCCAACTCATAGTTTTGTTGGAGTATTTTGGAATCACTCTATTATAATTCAATAACTTCGTCATTTGGATCACACTACTTTGTATGTTGTTAAAGGGTTTCAACAACTTGTTTGATGGGAGTGCTTTGGTTGGATTTGAGTGTTCTTCTTGCCCAATTTGAATCTAGGTTCAATCTTGTTGATCCACATCGCCGAGGAAAAATTTCTCCATTCCACAAATATTTTTGTAGGGTTTTGTCTTATTTGGCTCTTATGGAGCAATTTTTTGTTTCTGCAATTTCAATTGTAGTCCTTATCTTGCCAAAGTTTTTAGGGATCCACTACTTCCTACCTTGTTTCTAAGCAAGGTCAACTTCTACATTAGGTTTGTAGGATTTCTCACACTAGATGCATCAACATTTTCCATCAGTCTTGAAAGCATTGGAGGTCAATACTTCTATTGTTGAGAGGAATGATACCGATTCTAGTTATTAGTAGATTCTTAGTGCTTCACATATAATTGTGATTTTTAGTACTTAGAATCATATTATTATTTACCTTGTGTATGCACATAAGAGTTTGTTGTTGATTCCTTCTTGGTTTCCTATTCTCATGGGGTAGTTGAGATCCTATCTCTAACTATCTCTATTATTATTCTTAGCTGCTAGTTTTTAGGATTTTAATGAGATATATTTTAGTTTGTTGAGTTATTTCTCTTGATGTAAATCTATATAAGCCTATGTTTGCTAATGAAAATACAGTGAGAGATTGTTTTTTGCACTTTGGTGTTGAATTCTACTCATGAGTGGGATTTCCCACATCAATCAAACCATTAAAATGATTGCTACTATTGATTTACTTAACATGGTTATTTAAGTTTTTTATTTCATACAAAAATTCCATCAAAAAAATTAGATACATCCTTGTTAATGAGAATATGATATTTTTAGCATAAAAAATAATTAAAAAATGCCTAATTGATCTCTAACTAAGGCGATAGACAATTTTGTTGTAGTGTTACAAGATTTGAATATAATCGATATTATGAAATAAGCTACGATGATGATGATTGTTACCATCCATCGAGACCAACTTTGATTTCTTATACCTTTAAGAATAATGAATAGGAATTAATTGGTTTACCTTAACATTTTGTTTCTATGATTGAAGAGATTGGAGATAATATTTCCTAAATCTCTATAGTTTTGGCGAGTTAATATGTTATGAAGATATCTAGTGTTACAAATATTATGAAATTAAGATTTAATGTAGGCATACATAGGAAATTTTAAGAGAAATTAATTTTCATCCTCTACCTTATTAATATCACTAATATGCCAAATTATTTCATCACATGACATGTTAGGATTTGTCCAATTCCCTATTTTACTATGGAGCTTGTGGAAATTCATTCTTATTTTAGCAATGCTGATTTTCTTCTTGAATCTAGCTATAACAAAAATATACTTTTGGTCTTCTAGATTGGGGTTGATGACCTCCATATAGTAAATTAATATTCTCTTGTCCTATATTTCTCCATTGCACCACATATTCTCCTTAAATTTAGATGTGATGGTATTTTTAATGGTATCAATATTTTGTAGAGTGACCTCTTTTTCCATTCTCCAATGGGTTAGCCAAGAATTAACATCTTTATGTCATCCCCTCTTAAGTCATTCGTTATTTTGACTAGAGTGTGAATTAATCCTAGGAAGACTCTTGTATTTCATATTAGTTATCTCGTGCTTGTACATTCAATACATAGTCACCGTCATACTCTCAATGGGAGAAACACTAACTTCGAAGAGGAGGATCATATAACATGTATTTTTCTTAATTTTAGGATTACAATTTTTAAAATGCTTCTAAAATTTTTCAAATTTTCTCGAAAAATTCTCTAGAGATACTGTATCTCCAAGATTCACATCCATATAAGATAATATGAGTAATGAGAGCCTCAAAGAGGAATTTATTTTTTCCTAGAACCATAAATCTATTGATTTATAGTTGTTCTTAAGACCAAAATAGGTTTTCCATTGTCCATTAATCCTTTTCTCAATGCTGTAGTTCTTTTTAAGATTGTGATCAAGATCAAACTCAAGATATTTCTATGAGTTAACTTCCTCTAAGTTGTTACTATCGTACAAAAAATTAGTGAAGCGATATTTTTAGATTTGATTATCATAACCTTTTTTTTATAAGTGTTTATTGACATACCGATGATATAACACAAATATTTGAGAATTCTTAGTTACTTGTTGATATCAAAGGGACACCTTACCATAAGAACAATGTCGTCAATGTAAAAAAGAATGATGATGACTATTTTAGTTAAAGTAGTACCAACATAACCTGTTTCTTCTAAACAAGCCTCTAACTTTTCAATGTAAATGCTAGAGAGGGTATGGGACAAGGAACCCTATATTAAAATTAATTTCTTTTAACCAACTCTCATTAAAATTCTTGAACTTAGTAACAACTTTCTCATATAATATTAAAGAAACAAATTTCAAATAAAAATGAAACTTTAATTCTTCTAATCTATCCAAATATTATTTCTAGGCACCATATCAAAAGATTTCTTAAAGTCAATGATGAAACAAAGGAGATTGATTTTATTATCTCAAAATTACTGTATGGTAAACCTAAGAGTAACTAAGTGGTCCATGATTCAATACGATTTTCTAAAGCTAGCTTGGCCTTTATCCCCTTTTCCCTAACTTTAGAATCATATGTTTATCTTCTTTTTCAAAATAATTCCATATAACTTGGCTAGAAGAGTGATAATTGTAATGGTCCTATAATTTGAGGGGTTACTTTTGTCTCAACTCTTAAAGATAAGAACAATGAGGCTCTAATTCCAGGGTTTAGGAAAACCTTTCTTGGTTTCCATATTGAAGAGCTTATTAATGTGAGGGATACATTCATAGCCTTGAATTTCTAGGATTTCCATTGGATAGCCTTCAATTTCTTTAGTTTTCCCTTTCTTTAGTTGTTTAACCCCAAACTCAATGTCTTCCAAAATAAAATCCTATTAAGTTAGTAATAAGGGTTTGGGTTTCATCCACAACCTTACAATATTCATAAAGATTCTTAGGGTGAAAATTCCAATCTCTCAATGGAATCATATTATTTTCTTATGCTTTTTGAGTTAGAATTTGTCTCCATATT
>JASDQU010240671.1:122870-142469 GCA_032191745.1 Picea mariana
AATTATAATTATAATATTTTAGACCTTTGATCTCCATATAAAGAGATTTATTTAAATGCATCCATGTTAACATGGAAATCACCTTCCACTCCAAAGGGATTTGGAATTCTAAAACAAAAACTAAATTATAATATAATTATCTATCTATTCACGTCCTTTTTTTAATGATATTCAATGACTATTAAATGCATATAAACTAGAATGAAATCGTGATTATAATCATTTAATATAATTAAAAAAGGCTATGATCTAGAAATAATACCTTTAAAGTTGATTTTATTCAATGCTTTCCTATACACAAATTTGACTACGTTGCCATAGCGTAAGGACTCATTGATTACCTAAAACTCATAATTTGAACATAACCTCAACCTTATCCTTCTATGTACTATATAACTGTAAAGTGATCATTCATATAAATCATGATGTATAATTTCATTATGCTTTATGCTCTATTGGTTAAGGATCCAGTTTCTAAGTCACTAGATCACTTTACGTCCTAAAAATCACATGGTGTATCCACTTGTTGCCAATGTATTTACCTTGGCAAACATAATTCAATTTATTATTCATATATTGCATAAATAATAGTAATGATAAACGAACTTTCAATAAGCATTTAGCTGATACAATTAATGATAATAATAAAAGACTGAATAAAATCATTATCTTATCAACTCTAGTACTTACTGAAATACTTTTTCTCTAATAAGGCCCCCCAAGAATCCCAAGAATGCAATTTATTTGGGTTTTCAAGGGATTTTTGGAATAAAATGTATTTCAACTTGGTTTAAAATACAAAGAAATTAAACACACAAAATGGCACACGCTATCCATTAAATCTGTTTCTCATTGACACTGGAATTATAAAATATCAAAATAGAAATGTGTTTATTTTATTTTAAACTTACATGTTTCCTAAATGTATTCTGCTTATAATGACCCCAGTACACGTGATCAATTGTGTTCTTTGTGCTGGATATCATTTCATGCTGAGCCTTCAATACCCCAAAAGGAGGAATGGCTTACATAGCGAGGATCGCCTTCTAAAACCCAAAAAGGAGCAATGGACAGATTTAAAATGAATGGCTGTCTTACCTTCAACTATTGTAACGCCAGGTGGGAGTCACCAAGAAGGTGAATGATAATTTCTAGTAGCAAATAAGTGGTGTCATGCCCACAAAGTAGCACGACTAAGACCAAGCTTAATTTTTCATCGCTTTTCACACTATTGTTTGCCAAAAGTACATCAAGGAAATCTCCTGATGGTTTATAATCTGATCCTTTATTCCACTGTCATGCGCATGAAAAAAGTAAAAACAAATCATGTGTCTCACTTGATAAAAAGAAAACATAAAACCCAATTTAATTACATAAGAAAATTCCTTGCTAATATCATGGTATTGGAATCGAAATAAGTGAGCCGATCTACATGTTATAATCATCCAATTTATGTAATATAACCTGCAGTTCTTTCGCATAAGATGTGCCTGGGATATTAATTGGAACTGATACAAGTCCTCTCATGATTGTACCAAAGTCATGAAGTATTATTGCTACCAATGGATTCTCAGGTGTCAAGCTGAACATCTGCTTCACTATAATATAGAATGTGAACTGCAATATAATATATGTTATGTAAAATCTCATAATTAGATGATTTATCTATTTCTCTATGATGCGAATTCAATATAAAACAAAATGGCATTGTTTTGTTTTTGTTATCTTTCTAGTTTCTTCACAGAAGATAATTGTTTGTCTATCCTTCCATGAATTTATTACCAGCAGTGCATTTCTCTCGATGTCCATAAGATATTCATGTTTTAATTTTTTTTTGTTTAATCCTTTAGTTTTAAGTCATTGTAGTGCATTCACAGGAGGATCTAATGATGCACTCAACAAACTTCTCAACTAAATATGCTGACAGATGGTAGAGAAGTATTTAATGATGTAATTAACAAGATTTTCAACTAAAAATGATAAATGACATGTTGTTCATGTAAACATAAATAATAGGAAGGTCCATATTAACTATTGTGTTTAACCAGACACAAAACACAATAATCTGAAAATGGAAAAAAATGTCTTGTATGTATGGATATGCCAACCTTAATCCAACCCATCATAAATATTACATGGAATTCCATATCTGCCAGGATAGTGCACTTCTTGTTGGTAGCCACCTCACTATAGTTCACGTGTTGGTGGTCACCTCCCATGTAACATTCTCACGATAGTGCATATGTTGGTGGCCACCTGCCATGTCTACATCATAGAACCAATTGACAACTGCCAAGATTATATCACATAAGAGACAACTGTAGCATGAGGGGATAAATTTATTCAAACCCCGCCTTGCATGCCATATCAATGGGAAATTAATAAATAAATCTTTGGGTCATGATTCTTTGGCCACACTTTCTTGCTCTCTTGCATCAAGAACAATTTTTTATTGCTCTGTTTCACTATGGCTAACACGAAGAAATCCAGAAGGGAAAGGGTGTTTAACGAGAGGATGCTCCGAGTGCAGAAAGTTGGAGATGGAAGAATGTAGTGCATGAATTTTAAGGAGGGAAACCAACACATGGGAAACCTTCAACTGGTGGGAAAATCGGTACTAGAATGGATGCTATAAAATCATGATTTTATAGAGACCCAAGATGTGTTGGTTGGTAGTAGAGAGAGAGATATAAAACCAGGTCTTGGTCATCAAATGTATCGACCAACAAAAAATTTATGGTACTCACCGATAGTTGATTGGTGGTAGTAGTTATAGTGCACAGTGGTACTATCAACAATGAAACAGATTGCAATAGTGAGTCTCAGCCCGAAAATGTGATGTTGAACCCAGTTGTTTTGATTCTTTAGTATAGTGGACTTCTTGGTAGGGGTTCGAAACTCCTCCCATACCTGTGCACGAAAAGGAATAAGCATACCCTAGCAGTGATAAGTGTCAGAATCACTGCCAAATCTAATCCTTCTGTTGAACTACTCAACTAGCTCTTGTAAGTGCATGGTATGGTATTTCAGACATATAATAATTATGTAAAAAATAACAAAAAAAATGAAATGGTTTTGCATAAAGAGTAAAAGGTAAAATTCACGATTAAGCATTACTATATCCATGGAAATACCTTATTTATAATTATTTCTATACTTTATTTCGGTACCACGATAATGTTTAAACCATGAAATACTCATAGTTCAACGAAATGCACATTTAATAATACATAGATGTTATCAATAGAGTGGTGCATGGATTAGGTGAATGCCTTGCAGATCTTCTGACTGAAGCCCAAACAATTCTTCTCTCTATATCAACTTCGTCCCACATTTTCCGAGTGAAGACCAAATGATTCTTCTTCTGAGTGAACGTATATTGTTGATAGTTTCCTAGAAACACAACAGGTTCAATATCGACTTCCAAATGGTTGTTGTCTACCATAATTCTTAACTGGAGTTTGCAACAAATCTGGGTGCTTCAAAATAGTTAGGAGATTAAAAATATGGCTTGTTTAACATAGTTTGGTTGATCAAGTTGGGAGACCATGGTGTTACCAGGGAAAAACTCTCTATGGCCAAGGGTAAACCACAACAGACAGGTATGACTGCAGAAATCAACTCAATTCCAACATGTGCTATATAAACTAATGTGCAATACAAGGAATAAGCCTACCTCGATCCAATCATTTGATGTCGTTCCACCGTTGAGCACTTTGACCCAAAGCTTTACACCTGTAAGAAGTTCTCAACAAACAAGCGATGCAAGTATATAGTGACAATATATATAATGAGTTAGCACATCAGATAGCACAATCCATTAATCAACATTACAAACATGCCCATGGATAATAATCATATATTTGCAAGATATCGATAGGACGAGAAATGAGTATTTCTATTAATAATCAATCAACATAAGTATCAACATTACAGACTTCTGTGTCGACATGGTTCGAAACCAAGAAACCAAGTTCCTTCCAACTGGGTCTCCACCACTTCAATCCTCCACCAAAGGCAAGCTCATAGAAAAGAGGTAATGAGGTCCTCTTGACAATAAGGAAAGAGCTTGGAGGCTAAACACTATGTTCAGACTTGAGGGACAAATGGATGCAGACTCAATATGAAGTAATTTCTCCAGAGTAACTTTGCTCTCAACGTTGAATGCTTTCTCCTCTTTTTCCATAGCTCGAAATTGTGCTCTTATAGCCTCCATAATGCAACTGAAAGGCTGAGTCAGAATGTTTCTAGTATATGGAAGGCCAATGATCAGAGATATTTTGTCGTGACATGGAAACCCAACCTCATTTTGTATTTTATGGCACAAATCCCGATATACGTGAGTTGTAGTGGAGAAACAGGTATATACGCATCTTACAAAGCAGTTAGGGAGTCTATATGTGGAAAAATATATATTTTTGGCTCTGGATTTATCAAAAAGGGGTTGATAAATCTGCATAGGGAAATGGAAAAAGGCCCTCTGTGCAAGATAAAAATGGTGAGGAAAATATTTCTATAACAGGTGCTCCCTAATGTGTGAGATTAGAGGAGTATCTGCGATGGCCGAAATAAATTATAAATAACCCATAAGTGGAGTGGTAGAGAACCAACTGGACGAACTCAATTGCTCATTACATTTGTACTGACTTTGCATACATGGATGCCAAGAATACAATGCAGATCCATGTGGAAAATATACCAACAAGTGTTCATGGCCATGAGTAGGCAAGTATAAATGCGGTTACATGCCAATAGCTGTCATAGTCATGAACAAGGCCCAGTGAAACCAATCTCAAAATCAATCTGAAGATATCTATATACCATGGAGTACAATCTAATCTCCCATGATTGCTGAAGTCAAATAGGTACTGGTCCAATGAAATGGAAGCAACATCTTAGGAAAGATGTGTTCACAAAGTGATGTCTTCAAGTATTCAATACAATCCGCCAATGGTGCAAGTCTACATCATGTGAATAAATGAGTTGAGTTCGAACACGACGAGACATCGTTTGATTACTAGTCATTGAGGTATACCGTTAAAAAACGTGAGACAACCTACCAATGATGAAAGTAGGTATCAAGGCACCGGGTACATCTCTATAAATGTGAATAAAGGAGTTGGTGTCGAACACTTGAGAGATCCACTGATCAGGAGATATTGATGTATTCCCATCTTTAAATGGCGTGAGAGCCTGCCACTAATGATTGCAAGCCTCAAGGTACTCCTAAAACTCTAGGTCTCGTATCCATAATACATGAGCTGAATTCGATGGAAAGAGACCTGCTGAAAGGGGAGCATTAAGGCATCTCTCATCAGTCAGCACGAGGAACAAAGGATCTTCATGATTTGGTGGAGATCGGATGAAGAACATGTTCATGAACCAACGACCCTGTGCATCTTTCACATGTGCCAAATGCAAGCGGTACATGAAAAATACCTTCTGAATAGTAGGCAACGATGAAAACCACTGACAAAGGCGAGGAAACCACCAATAAGACTAATGGAATCCAAGAAACTGCACGAATCCCAAAGTGTGAATAGATGTCTTGCCATCGAACACAAGGGAAACCACCTAGTCAACGACCCATGATGAAATGTCGATTGTTGGGTTGAAGGTGACCTACCAATGATGAAAGTAGGGCTAGGGTGCATCATAAGACCAAAGTATCATGTGATTTTGAGACAAACTGAGGGTATGGCCGACATGCAAAGTCAATATTTTTAAGGAGTGGCTGACATAGGTTGATAGACTTCCTTTGAACAAGAGCATGAGACATACGGTGGACTCCGACAACATAGAATTAATGATGTGACAACTAGATGCAGGAAACATCCATAATGTTCTTTATAGTGACTGGAAGATTAACCAGTCAGTAGAGAAAATTCTTTAACGAGATCAACTTCCTAAGGCCATGCTAAACCTAAAATTATGATGATGCAAAGGATAAATAACTTTGTTCTCTGTTCAAAGGCGACACGACTTCTGCCAATTACAATATAGTACTCCCTTCCCGCCTATATATTTTTTGTTTTTTCATAACAAGTGAATGCTATAATATAGAGGAGGGAACGAGTGTCGCAAGTAAGCAAAACTAGTTCCAACAGTGGAACGTACCTATGCTCAATGCAAGGAAATGCATGCGGGAGATGGACACTCAGGGTGATGTTCCTTCCAGGGTATAGGGTGTCAAATTGCGAAGGATATAAACAAGGCTCTGCTTGGTTGAGGATGCAAACTGCTTGGGCCATGTTTTATAACGCAAAGTGAGAACCGGCTAAAGGATCAATACTACAAGCAAGGGCATGAGATGCAATCACAATTTAATGCCAACAAATTTCCTTTTTTATATCTTTTAGTCTACTTGGTGTGAAAAAAGGGGTAAGCTTGTGCCAAATAGACATATTTTCAAATCCAATTTACGAGTGTGAAAAATACAAGTTCACTCGACGATCTTTTCCATTTTTGATAGCGAGTCGGAAAAGAGATTAACTAAGACTCATGATATTTCAAATCCAATTTTAATGAGTGTGAAAGGGACAAATCAATCGACAATATTTTCAATTTTTAATAACGAGTCGGAAAAGAGCTTAACTAAGACTCGTTTTTTGGGAGTCCATGGGTAATAAGGTTGCATGTGCATGAATGAGAAATCAGGTTCATTGTAAAGTCATGTATTGAATTCTAATGGACTCCTGGTCCTAAGGAAAAATCTCGGCATGGGCACCAAATGACAAAGAGGTTCTAACTAGGGTACCCATGTTTGGTAAGTCTCTACCATTTATTAACGATGCTATGATAGCAGATGGAGGTTAATGCATCACAATAAATGGGTTCGTACCTAAGGCGTAAAAAGTGGTAATTGAAGGATAATGCAAAACTGCATGATGTAGTGAATACCTATCCTATATGCTAGGTTATGAATATACCTGCCTGAGGAGACGAATGACCAACCATGACGTTGAAATTTGTAAGAAAATTGAGTCAAAACTACAAAAACCAGCTTAAAACCATTTTTGAATTAGTCCATTAGACAAAATAATAGCATAAAACTATATCAAATGGGTAAAAATGTTTTATAAATAGTAATAAAATCAAAATTTACTATGTCATTTTCATTTTCACCCAAAATAGTGCAATTTGGACTAACATACCTCCAGAATTCAAATGACGATCACATGAGTAATAGGCAACAAAATCACAAACCGTCTTGACCAGGTAACTCTTCATCCCATCCTCTTCAAATTCAATGGCTTACAATTCTGAATTAGGCTCCATTTTTTTAGTTTTTAAGGGCGCAAATTGAGTTTTTTGGTATACACGGGTTTCTACTAATATGTTGCGTATACGACCAGATATACGCCCCTGTGTGAACTAAAAGGAGCGTATATCAGGCCCTACCTGCGACTATTCTTGGATAACCCGCGTATACTTGCACAAAATGGCAAAAAAAAATCTTCTAACTCAAAAATTGATTTGGTCTTTGCAGGATGGTGTTAGAGTGGAGGGAGAGAGAGCATGAGGAGGTAGATGCAGGAGTAGGTTAGGATCCGGTGGCTCAAGTGGCATTAAAAATATGTGGTCTATACAAGTTTTGGGATCTCAAAGGAATGAGGGCCCAAGTGAGGTTATTGGAAATGTTGGTGGGCTATTGGGATCTAGATAACGAGAGATTTATCCTTGATGGACAACCATTAAGGATCGAAGTAGAGGACATCTACTTCTTGACAGGAGTTTCATGCTGAGGAGAGGTCATGGACCTCAAGTCACACGGGGTCGGGAGTGGGATGAAGGTCGAAGAATACATCAAGGCCCACTGTGTTATAGGGACTCCCATGGTGGGAAGTCAAATCCCTATCCGGTCTATAGGTAACCTTAGCCTGAAGATTATTGTGCTCATTCTTACCAGGATCATAGGGTCGACCTCACCACATCAAGCATCAAGACCGCTTATGTTTTATGCACTGGAGTGTGCGAGACCTACCGTGTATGATTAGTGTACCTCACTGTTGACCAATATGAAAGATCACCTGACAGAGTGCAAGCAGGGGGCAAAGAGAAACTTCGAGTTTGACTCTATCCTTTATATCTTATTTTTTGAGCGGATCCCAAGCTTGGGACCTAGAGTGGAGATCATTCCTAGAGGGTCATGTGATCCAGCTATGGCGCGATGGATTGAGGTCATGAGACGACAGGGAAAAGGTAGGGTGGCGACACCCTACAACAAATCATTTTTTATTCTGGTGGAGGAGACAAATCATAGCTCTGGGTGACTATCCCTATGCGGGAATTGATTTCAGAGGTTATCCTGATATGTCTCTTCCACAAGGAGCCGCCTACGGCACCATAGGTAAACAATATTTTTTATGTATTTCATTTTTTGTATTTTTGTATTTAAAAGAACAAAAATATTTTTTGGATGGTGTTTTTAAATATTAACTCAATACTTGTGTGGTTGCAAACGTGGGTCAACAACATCCATAGGGATTCCTATGACATAGGTGGAGGCACCGGGGAGATGAGGTAGTGGGAGGAGAGGTGGAGAGAGTCCTTCAGAACATGCAGGGCAACCTGTTGTGTTTGACATAGAGGATTCTTATGGTTCAGGTGGAGGATCTACCTGAAGCCATGCAAAGGTAGGTTGTCGGTGTACCTAGAGCATGGGTACGACACTTCTGGCATCTCGCCAATGCTGTGGTTTTCTATCACGAGACTCATTCAACACCATAGGCGTAGATGTCATGGGACATGTATATCGACTGTATATGTATTGTTGAGGGTTTTATTCCCAATTTTGTAATATAAAACACCATATTTTTTGGAAATAAATAAAGAGGGATCTTTGACTGTACTTATATATTACAATGTGTACATTGATTTAATGGTTTTCTTTGCTTTATTAATGTGACAAATTCCAATTCAAAACATAATTAGTGTAGGCATCAGATACATGATTAGAACTTCTAGGAATGTGAAAGCATGTAATAAAATCAAATTGTCGTTCTAAAACATGTATCCGTAGGAGTCCATGGAGTAACGTCGGATAACACACATGGTAATGACTGTTCAACTGACATATGACTAACTGAGAATCTAGGTGCATCTCTATAGAGCGAATACCATGTGATATAGCATCACACAATAATTCTATGATGAAATTATATTCGGCCATATTATTCGTGGATGGCCCTAGGCATACACCACCTGAAGACACCGACAGACCCTCGGGTGGGTAAATCACCCAAGTAGTGGAAGCTAAGTTCCATGTATGACGACTAGCTCCATCTGCGAATCCTACGTAGACCAAAGACTCCGTTGACATATGCCAAGAAAAGGGAAAACTCGATAAGCAAGCCAAAGACAAAAAAGGGGAAAAGGTGTATATGCACTAAATTTACATTAGTATACAAAGGATTTCACCCAAGCCCATGGCTCAAGCATAATACCTTTTTAAGTAGAGCCCATTTTTGAGCTCAACCAATTTATTCCCTTCATACTATTCCAACTCGTAGGCTCCTTTTTCTAGAACATGTCACACGATATAAGGACCGTGCCACATGGGTTTAAACTTGCCTTCCCCTAGCGATTCTTTGGCTTGGTAATATAAGAGGACCAAGTCACCCTCAACATACAACCAGGGATAGACAGACTTATCGTACTGAACCTTGACACATTTCGTTTTTGCCTCAATATCCATAAAGGCGTCCCAACGCTGCTTGTTAAGACTCTCTAGGTGTACAAGGCATCGCTCTAAATTCGAAGTGTCAGGTAGGAGCTCAACTGCCAATTTGAGAGAAGGGATTTTGCATTCAACGGGAAGTATCGACTCCACACCATGTACTAATTGAAAAGGAGAAAAACTGATGGTAGTCTTAACAGAGGTTTGGTATGCCCAAAGTGCAGGATATAACATGATGTGCCAGTTGGAATTGCTTCAACTGACAATTTTTTTCAAGATGGTCTTGAGAGACTTATTGACGGCCTCTACTTGCCCATTTTCCTGGGGGTAATAAGGAGATGAGTGATCATGTTTAAACTGCATCTTAGACGCTAGTTCTATCATCATTTCATTTTGAAAATCACTGCCATGGTTAGTGATAATCTCTCTCGAGATACCGAACCGGGCGATAATTTGGTTGAATACGAAAAATGTTGCAGTCTTCCCATCAGATTTCATGGTAGGCATGAATTTGACCCACTTGGTGAAGTAGTCGACAACCAAGATAATGTGTTGATGCCCCCCAACCGAAGTTGGGTTGCAATCAACAAATTCTACTCCCCACTTGGTGAAGGGATCGACGGTAATGACTGGGTGAAGAGGGGCTGGGTGCGAGTGCATTTTTTGAGTGAACACCTGGCAAGGGTGACACTTCTTAACCGCTTCAATACAATCTTGAAAGATGGTGGGCCAGAAGTAACTGGCTTGCAAGATTTTTTGGGCTGTCGTAGGCCCGGATAGATGACTACCACAAGCCCCTTTGTGGCAATCATTAAGGACTAACTCAACTTCCTCGTGAGTTAAGAAACGACGTAAGATACTATCTATTCCTCGATGATACAAAGTGTTGTCGACAATTGTATACTTTTTGGCTTGGTATCTAACAATCTGAATATATAAAACTGTATCTCCATACCAGGGGTCAGACGACGAGATGAGGAAAATGTGTTCATCTAACAACGAATCGACATGAATAACATCTTCGTCTAATCATGGGAAATCATATATTAACTCTGCAAAAGCTAGTGATTTATTGGACTTGCCCGAAGCAAAGTTGAGATCAAATTCTTGTAAGATGACAATCCATTTATTATATTTTCCACCTATGATACGTCTAGTGAGGACGTATTGAAATGGATTAACATCGACAACCATAGTAGTTTTTCAAAGCAATATATAGTGTCGTAAACGTTGGACTGCGTGGACGACAACCAAAGCTAGATTTTCAACATGTGAGTAATTACGTTCAGTATCGATTAAATTTTGACTGAGATAGTAGATGACGTGCTCATGGAGCTCATTATCCTCCTGAACTAGAACCATACCAATGGTCTCTTCAGACGCAGTGATATACAACAAGTAATCTCTACTGTAATCAGGATATTTCAGCAGAGGGGCCGATACAAAGGATCTCTTTAAAGCATCAAAATACTATTGGGCTCGCTCATCCCATATAAACGGGGTGTCTTTATTCAATATGCGCATGAAACCCTTAGTGATATTGGCATAATTCACAATAAACTAATGCAAAAAATTATCTTTCCCCTGTAAACCTTGAAGTTGTCTAATCGTGCGCAGGAGAGGCAACTGAAGAATTGCCTCAACCTTAAGTGGATATACCATGATCCCTCTCTCAGAGACTAAGAATATTAAGAGATGGCCATATGTAACGCAAAAGATGCATTTATGAGGATTGAGTTGGATTCTATAGTAGTGACATCTTTCAAAAACTAGTCGAAGGTGCATAGAATGATCCACTCTTTTGCAAGAGTGAGTAGCAATATCATCGAGGAAAGCCTCAACTATGTGTTTGAGATCATGAAAAGAGAAAGTCATGGCTCGTTGGAAGGTTTCTCTGACATTTTTCAGGCCGAAAGGCATTTTTCGATATGCAAATGTGCCACACAGACATATGAATTCCATCTTATGTTGGTCTTTGGGTTGGATCTGGATTTGGTTATAGCCTGAAAATCCGTCCATAAAATAAAATATTTCACTTCCTGCACACTCATCGAGAATATGATCAATGAAAGGCGTGGGGAAGTTATATTTAGGACAGGCCTTGTTCAGGTCACGAAATTCCATACACACGTAGATGGTTCCTTTCTTTTTATTCTCAAGAACGGGGTTGGATACCCATTTGGTCAAGGGAACTGGGTAGATAAAGTCAGAATTAAGTATATTCTCTACCTCTTCCTTAATAGCGGGGGCCTTCCTAGGATTAACAACTCTAAGAAATTTTCAAATGGGTTTAGCATCTGGGTAAGTCCTAATCTCATGTTAGATAATATGGGGGTCTATCCCTGGCATCTCTTCATATGAACAAGAGAATAGGTCTTGAAATTCTTTGAAGAGGTTGGTGTAGATCAGAATCTCTTTTGGTGAACAATCTGCACCTATATTTACATTTTCGATATTTCTAGGGTTATGAGAGATATCGATTTGGACAGTAGGAGAAATACTCACCATATTCCCTTCGGCATAAATTCCATGTGTATCAAGTGGAACTAAGGCGTGACCGACTATCTCACTAAGGGTAGATCTAAAATCATCTTTCTCAATTCTTTCAAGACTTGGGAGAAAATAAGATCGATGATGCATATCGTCCCAAGGTCTCTCAGAAAAATTCATGTCTTCAAGGATGTCTTCATCCATAGGAAAAGTCTCATCCAAGAAATCATGTGAACAAGATAATGAAGTGGCCCACACGGGCCTAAGAACTGGATCCTCCTTGACCGTCTGCGAGGGAACGGGATCATGATCGACAGAAGAGTCAAGGATAGCTTGATATCTAATCTATGATGCTGATAGTGGCATAGCCATGCCAGCATGTGACTAACCTTCATTCGACGAAGTTGGAGAAGGTAGGGTCCAAGGGTCACTAAAATAAGAAGTGTGGAAAGGGATGGACTTCTCTACTGAAGCGGGTGTACTGGATATGGCATAAATGTGGTGAGTCGGTGCTGAGAAGTCGAAAGTACCCATGAGGGAAGAATACATTCCGACACCGATATTTTCAGTTGTCAGCTGAGAATTGTCGACCACAAGAATCGATGGTCCAACAGATGTGTTCGGGCTAGAGTACACAAAGGATAACTGATCGATCATCACAATCTCCCCTTGATGAGGAAAACAAAGTGTGTGGAAAATGAACAATACGACGATGACCATAGCATAAGTCCAATTGTGACCTAGTAATAGGTTATAATCGAGAGGTGCATCAAATGCCTCTACTTCCACCTCTACCATCTTCCCACCTAACTGGACCGGAAAGGCGGGGAGAATACCATGAGGGCAGAAGGAATGACCGTCGAATGCAGTCAACATGGTCGACGACTTTGAAAGGGTTGGAGAACTGATATCTTTCCAACAAACTAAGGACATCATGCAAGTGGTAGCACCTTCATCAACGACCGCTCGTTTGATGGTATATTTAGAATACTTCACGTGGATTTGGAAAGCTACATGGTAGGGTAAGTGAGGCTTCACGTCCGTGACATCAAACTTGATGATATTCGAGCCACTAGGTTCTAGAGCTCCTAAGGTAGAGAGTAAGGCATTCCTCTGTGATGGACACGTCTGGAGTACCTCCAAAGTAGACATCACGCAAGGTGTTTGGCCCAGATCCTCAACAATAGAGTAGTTCTGGGCAGCTCTAGCATTAGGGTTATGGGTAGAATGCTTGAATAATCCTTTCAGAATACGAGGCGGTAGCTTTGGTTTCTTGGTCTGTAAATTCATCTCCAACATTGGAGGAGGAGCTTCTAGGCTGGTACTAGATTTTGAAGAGACGTAATCTTGAGAGTGAGTGGCTATATCAATTTTTGCATTGACCATATTGATACAAACACAGTCGCCATCTTACGGTGGTGGGTTTTAACTCCCACTAGGTGCATTTCTGACGTTCGAAGAACTCGAGGCTAAGTGCTGGTTATGAGGAAAAAGATTCGTTAGCACAACAGGCGAAAGATTTAAAAGCCTCACAGCCTCTGCAAGTTTGGGGCATAAGTGTGTAAGGTGATCATCAGTACAAAGTTTACAAGGAAACTTAACCTTACACTTTTCTTTCTTTCCCTCTCCAACATTATCGTTTTGTTTTCCATTATTATTCTTGTCCTTAGGTTTATTCTTCCCACCTCTACCATTATTTTGACCTTTCTGTTTATTCCCATCTAGTTGTTGGTCACCATTTCGGTTTTTCGACGACTGCACAGAATGTACATCCACCGATTGGGTGGGTTTGGAGGGTCTAGATGAAGCTGGTCCTCCGACAGACTTCGTTGCCAAGTCTGCGGACTTTACATTGGTGGACCCCACAATGCCATCGAAATGGGGCCCAAGACTCTGTCTAGGATCATGAGTTGACCACGGTGTGTCAGGAAGAAGGTGATATAACATCACAAACTAAGCATAGATCAAATCAAATTGCTAGGCTCTAAAAATGGCCTCTTCCTCGCTGAAGACCCAGGAAGTAGCAACGTCCTTTGAAATAGGAGCATGCAAAGACTTTAAAAACCATTCTAAAAGAAAGGCCAGGGGTATGGGAGTCTTAACTAACCATCTTCGCCTACGCCATTCCTTGATATGGTCCAAAATATGAGTGTCGTTACCCTGGCGTAAAGTTGACAAAAGTTCAAGGCCAACATCATAATGAACAGGTAGTTGAAAATGGTTTAGAAAGGATAGCACTAGTTGTTTAAAATACCCATATTTCCCACTAGGTAGGTCAATATACCATTGTGATGAAAACCTGATAAGAGTGCACTGAAACAATCATAATCTTATAGAATCGTGATTCAAAGAATTTGATGAGCACCAGAGGTGAAAAGTAGTGACGTGATCAGGAGGGTCCTCACCATTCTTACCCTCAAACTTTGGAATGTCTAACAGAAGCTTGGTGGGGACAAGGGGCCATGTGGGATCATGAATCATCGGGTCATTCATTAGTTTAGACAAATCTGGCAGGTTAAGAGTGGCCAAAAAGGGAATACGAGGTTGTGACACCTGATCCCATCCTCTCGCAAAAGACTGAGTATTAGGAGTTGCGTTCCATCCAGGATTTTGGTAAGGACCAGGACCTTGTCCGGAATTAAAATACCCTCCTCTAAGAGGATTCGTGAAATATGGATTGGGCATCATTCCAACAGTAATGTTCCGATAAGGGTTATGAAAATTGCCCCCAGTTGGATTAGCTCCAAACTGAGGGTTGTTAAAACTGCCCCCAACTGGATTAGATCTAGGTTGGGGGGTTCCCAAGACATAATACTGACCTCCTTCGGGTGGGAATCCGGAGGATTGAAATGAATTCGTTATACCAAAAGTATTGGTCGAATTCGACACCATGGGGATAGGGATAGAGGGAAGAACTTGTCCGCCATCTTGGTTGTTCCATCCAGCCATAAAAGGATTAGACTCGAGGTTAAGGAAGGGGAAACTTCCTACATTAGGATTCTCTTGGGGAACATGAGAGCTACCAAATAGAAAAGGAGTGTAAGGAGGTGTAGTTTCTACAAGTCCAAGGCTAGCGTTATGGCCAACAGTTGGGATGGCAGTCGAAAACTGCAAAGTGAAACTTGGCATACCATAAGAAACTGGACTAGTGGCCATGGGGATGGTCTGAACATTGTAACTCGGCAAGTGGCCAAAAATCCCAAAAGGGTTAGAGGCAAGAGATGAAGCATTGACTAAAGACTGAGCCATAGTATCGGTGTAGGCCTCCGACACTGCAACTGTAGCGGATGCAAGTGTCAAAGGAGTGAAATTAACTATAGTGGGATTAGGATTTGATGAACTCCCAGTGTTATGAAGACTAGAATCAGTACTCATCCTTGTGGGATCACAAGTCTGAAAAGTGGATGTGTGTGTACCACTCCTAATAAATCCACGCCTTTTAGAAGGCAATAGCTTGAAAATCGGTGGTAACTGTAACAATCGACGGGACCTTCGAGGAAGCTGGGCCTACTCCACGATGACTTATGACTCTCAACAAATAAAAATATATCCTAAGTCCAACTAGTAATCAAAGAGCATACCAAAAAGTCAAACGTCCAATATGCATGCAAATGGGCTAAAGTGGCTGAATTGCCTCCCTCACTAAAGAAGGTATGCCTCATCCAGGAGGGACCTGAGACTCCCTACTAAAGTTTGGAGGTAACATAATCAATTATAAGGGCCCTCATAGGCTTAACAACCAGTCGGTCAGATCCCCCCAGAGAGGTAATCTTCCATAAAGGTTGTGTGTTGTCCGACCCCTATCTGACTCAGGATACAAGCATAATAACCCCTGCAAGTAACTTATGAGAACATAAGTCAAGCAACTAATCAACCACTGTATAACCAATGCACAGGAAAACACTTGTAAGTCTGGATTACCATATGGGAATGTTAGCAAAGCCCAAAACCTTGAAAGTACTGCTTCTCACAGAGGTATGGATACTAGCAAGATCCCCAAATACGAATAAATCCACATAAATATCTCTGATGCTAGGTGAGTATCCAGGGGTTATCCCTTCAACAAAATTTGTGCGACCTTGTGCTTAACTCCGGTGTGAGCGGAGCCTCTTGATATTACCAATTATACAATGGATTTCTCAACTCCCTGTCTCAGACACATATGTTGATTTAATTGCCTTGGAGAAGTTTACTCACAAAATCCTATTCCAAGGCACTAAATCCTTGGCTAGTTTGTGCACCCTAAACAATAAAATCGTTACTAATCAATTTTAGTTTAAAGCGTAAATTTTATTGGCCATGGTTACTCAAAAATGTATGGAAATGAAACTCATGGTGTTATGACTCTGCATGAAAATAAAAATAGATATAATGCAAAGCCTAACTTTAACTTTTCAGTGAATGATATGCTAAATAAAAAAAGTGCAATCTTCAATTTTAACTCTACGACTCAGAAGTAAAATGAAATCTTTCGCTAAATGTGCTAAGCTAATGATAAAGGTTCCAAGACAAAAATAACAACCAATGCAAAATACCTATTTTTTATTTATTTTCAATGTATTGAAAAGAAAATGCATGGACTGATAAGCGACTTGATATATAACTTCTACTGTGTATAAAAGAAATCACTCAAGCAGAATACCAAGAAGCTAAGAAGACAACCCAACTACCAAGGACAAATCAAAAATGAAAAACAAAGAGAAATATGCCGCCCAAAAATTCAACTCCAAATAGGTTTCCTTTCATCCTAGATAATATCAACAGGAACCACAGAGACCTAAGAAGGCTCAGTGATCCTCAAAACCTACCCAACAGTCACTAAACCAAACAAGAAAGCAAGGGGAAGTGGTATACACGACTATTCAAGAGAAAAGGGTGTATATACACCTCTTGCAGTGGGACAACAAGCATGTATACACGTCTGTCAGGGAAAAAAGGGCATATATCCTTTAAAACAAGGTTAGGCAAGGGTAAAAGGATGAAAAAATCATACCCAGAGTGAACAGACTCTGTCCAACTGTGATACGACAAGAAACACAAATGAAAAAGAGCAATGTTAGAAGAAAAAAAAACTTCAACCCTTAGAAGGAAGATCTATCCCCAATGGAGTCGCCAATTCTGTTACAAGGGAAAAACTCTCTATGGCCAAGGGTAAACCACAACAGACAGGTATGACTACAGAAATCAACTCAATTCCAACATGTGTTATATAAACTAATGTGCAATATGAGGAAGAAGCCTACCTCGATCCAATCGTTTGATGCCGTTCCACCGTTGAGCACTTTGACCCAAAGCTTTACACCTGTAAGAAGTTATCAACAAACAAGTGATGCAAGTATATAGTGACAATATATAAAATGAGTTAGCACATCAGATAGAACAATCCATTAATAAACATTACAAAAATGCCCATGGATAATAATCATATATTTGCAAGATATCGATAGGATGGGAAAGGAGTATTTCTATTAATAATCGATCAACAGAAGTATCAACATTACAGATTTCTGTGTCGGCACGGTTCGAAACCAAGAAACCAAGTTCCTTCCAACTGGGTCTCTACCACTTCAATCCTTCACCAAAGTCAATCTCATAGAAAAGAGGTAATGAGGTTCTATCGACAATAAGGAAAGATCTTGGAGGTTGAACACTGTGTTTAGACTTGAGGGACAAAGGGATGCAGACTCAATATGAAGTAATTTCTCCAGAGTAACTTTGCTCTCAAAGTTGAATGCTTTCTCCTCTTTTTCCATAGCTCGAAATTATGCTCTTATAGCCTCCAGAATGCAACTAAAGGGCTGAGTTGGAACGTTTCCAGTATATGGAAGCCCAAAGATCAGAGATCTTTTGTCGTGACATGGAAACCCAACCTCATTTTGTATTTTCTGGCACAAATCCCGATATACGTGAGTTGTAGTGGAGCAACAAGCGTATACGCATCTTTCAAAGCAGTTAGGGAGTGTATATGTGGAAAAATATATATTTTTGGCTCTAGATTTATCAAAAAGGGGTTGATAAGTCTGCATAGGGAAATGGAAAGAGGCCCTATGTGCAAGATAGCAATGGTGAGGCAAATCTTGCTATAACACATGGAGTACTGAGGATACTAGATTTCATCATGGGATGTCATGCACAAGTTTTTTGAGTTCAGTCACTAATATATCATAATTGGCATGAATATAGTCTCTATTTGATACTTACATGCTATCTCCATGTTTAAGTGCAATTCTAGATTGCACACAATATATTGAGTTATTGTTCTTTTGTAAGGTAACCACTCTAATTTTATTATCAGACCAATTTTGTTCAGAACTACTCATTCATTTTAAGATGGTCCTTTTCATGCATTGCACATCATTTTATCAAAGCTTATAATGTTAAGAAAATAATAATTACTTTGAATCCCTTCACATTATTATTGATAGATAACCCTTAGTAGCTCTTTTTCTACGCATTCATTCAACAAAAAGATATAAAAGACATTGAATCACCATGTTTAGTTCTAATTGATGATGTCAATCAGAGTTCATTTAATGTCAACCCGAGAAGCTAAACTTAGAAGCGCTACCTAAAATATATAGATCTAGAAAGATTCAACTACCCAAAGGAGGGATTTGATGTAGCAGGAGCCAATACTCTTTTACAAGAGATTGTACTTTGGTTCCTTCTCACGAGGGTTTGATGTAGCAGGAGCCAATACTCTTTTACAAGAGATTGTACTTTGGTTCCTTCTCACGAGGGTTTGATGTAGCAGGAGCCAATACTCTTTTGCAAGAGATTGTACTTTGGTTCCTTCTCACTTAAACACCTCTGCAATTTAAACAAATCTACCTACTAAAAATAGAGTGCTTATGTTTGCCTGAGATTCTAATCCCCTTACAAGGACTCAACTCACAGAATCTCTTACACACACTAAAATCTGTTATCTAATTCCTAAGATTCGTTGGAAACTCCAGTCCCCTTACAAGGAATCAACTCACAAAGTCTCGTTCAAATCAATCATACTTGAAATCAAACAAAAACATAAATTAAGCTATACTAAAATAAGCAAATCAACATGCAAGTGAGGCCATGGGGGCCCTCCATAACTCCACAAGAACACCTCTTCAAAGGATACTCATATGTAGAAGCAAAATCGAAGTATGATTCCGTATTTCAAAATGTCCATTACAAACCAAGTCTAAGATTACAACTCTCTCTAATTCTAAGATTACAAACTTCAGGATTACAAATGGAGGAGGTAACACTCCTATTTATACAAGAGCTATGATAAAAAACTCACAAATGTGATCCACTAATCTCTCTTTAGTTCCATACATCTCTCAACCATCTAGACACATAACCCCCTTTTGTCCTTGATCTTCTCCATGAGGTTTATCTTCTCAAATTCGAATTTGATCATGCAAGGCCACATAAAGGTGTCTTGGAAG
>JASDQU010240671.1:158108-168674 GCA_032191745.1 Picea mariana
TTCATTAACTGAACTAAGTAATTGTTGTATTCTTTAAATTAGTGAAAGAAATCAGATATGGATCACATTAATTCAATCATATCATTCTGCAAAAGACTATGATAGCTAAAGTAGTCACTAATCAAATGCAAATTGATAAGCATAAACATGAAACAAAAGATTGATATTATGAAAGCGAAAGTTGTAGCAGAACATCAACTTCTGTCTCAGTTTGTATTAGGAATCCATAATCCTGGTTCTTCCACAAGTGAGGATGATCCTTATTACAAAAAATAATAAGTATTTATAAGTTTTTCCATAGGGTAAAACCTCCCTGTGGAAGTTATCAAACTGTTTACATGAAATCTAGGAAGATATCCCAAGTTTAACTAAACTATGAATCTAAAGTAAAACTAAAATGCATAAATATTCCCCTAGACTATCCAACATGTCCCATTCAATTCGAATTTACCTGAAAAGGGCCAAAAATGAACAAGTTAGAAGGATTCTTTATTAACAAAATAATAAAAATCTGATCCTATAGACTAGCTACAGAATCTTGCGATTCTGTAGCTGGTCTAAATAACACACAGAATCAGCATCCGAATCGATTAAAAATATTTTAAAAGAATTAAATCCAATTATCATCCAATAACCATTTGAAAATGAAACATTGAAATTGGAATGGTTATATCATTCAAAATTAAACAGGATCAAAATCAAACAAATGATCATAGAGATACGCGTGCTCTGTTTCTCTTGTTACCACCATAATCGAATGAACAGAATGATAATTGAGGGTTGTGAAATCGTTTGATATCAATTTGAAATTGATATAATCACAACAAATCGAGGCAATTTTTATACTGCCTTATCAACAGGAGATACGATGGAAATCAAGCGAGATCATTTGCAAATCATTGTAACTGTATTGATAAAGCAAACAATTCATACCAAGAAAATCAGTTCATAACAGGATCCGATCATTTGTTATCACAAATTGGGCAACAAGATCGATTGACTCTAATCAAAATCATTCTATTCCAACGAATTATAACCAAATTTGATAGAGATAACAATATCAATCAATTCATTTTGCAAATTTAAAAATCAAACAGAGCATCATTTATGATACGAATCGAGCAAGCGAATCGAACACCTGGAGTTTAACATAGTCATTGCAAATCATAATCGTTCCACGATTCGGGCGTGAGTATTATTTGCATCGGCTTAAATGAGAGCATTGTTTCCATAAAAACAGAGTCATATTTCCCAAATCCAAATTGAACAGAGTTGTATTCCAAGTTTGAAAATTATATGACACAGCACATTCAAAGATCGTAACAACCCAACTCACGAAATTATTCGCCAATCCCAGCGTATAAATCATAACGAAATCAAATCGAAACCTGATTGTATTCTAAATTGAGCATGAAAAACGTCTTGTTCGGAGTGAATACAAAACAAATTGATTTGAAAGAAAACCATTAACTTTGTTAACTCAATTAGACAAACTAACAAATCAAATCCAAACGAAGATCGTTCAAATCCAAAAATCTATCAATGGCTATACTGGGAATGATCAAACCATATATCCAAAACAAAATTCCATTCATTTTAAGAAAAGTAAACAATATACAGGATGAACACCAAATGCCAAAGGCATTTCAATGAGAAACAAAGTTATTCAAACACAGAATTCAAATCATTATATTAACCTTGATCATTCACAAAACTAAAACGATACCAAAATTCATACCTGTATGGCTGGATCATGACAAATTTGAGTTGATAACAGTTGTGGCCGATTCAACATTCTTGAAAAGGATGGAGCCAGTCGTCTTCTGCTTTTTATCAGCTGCTTGGAGCTTGTCTCGTTGGCTGGTTAATACTACAATTTGATCTTCCAGCGATTGAATTTTAGATTGGAGTAGGGGGACATCAATGTAGTATTGTTCCAACCATAACTCACATTGGTCACATGACGGTTGTGTGGGTTTTGAAGGAGTAGGCGAGGGTTTGGACACATCGCTGAGGGTTTCTCTAGGCAATTTGATACCAAGGTAGCCAAGGTTATTCCTTAAGCAGGGAGGAAGATTCGTCACGAAATCATACGGTGGCTCGGGGCATAAACCCTATGAGTAAGGGTACTCATCGGCTAAAAAACATTCTATGTCCGAGTTAGAATCCTCACTAAGGATTATAGGCTTTGAATCAGTAGAGGGTTTAGGTTTAGTTCTAACCATCCTTGAAATGAGCCTAGCGTTCTTTTTACCCTTGGCATTAGCAGCAGGGTTTTCCTTGGGCTTTCTGCATACAGTATTTTTAATAGTCTCGGGCTTCTTAGTTCCAATGTCTGGTAAGTCAATAGGAGGGTAGACCGAAGGCTTAGGAGCAGGAAATAGGATATGGAAGGGCACGGGGGGTCCAGCCTTGACTTCACTCACCACAGGCTTGTCAACATGTATAGGGTTTGTGTCCTCGAAACCATTTCGAGCTACGAAAGCTTCCCAGCAATCACCATGTAAACTCAAGTGATAAACAACGATAAGTTTGATAAGCCCATGGTGAAACAGGCTACTGTCAGCCTTCTCCTTTTTAAACCTTTTCGACATTTTATATAAGCTGCGCTGAAAGTAGAAAGGCATGTTCATCGGGTACCCTATAAAATTCATTAGCAACCGCAGGTGGTAGAGAAAAATGAGTTTGTATCGACCTTCACAGGTCACGAACTGCTTGACTAGCATCAAAAGGTCATGCCATCATGGTTTGAGCATAGATATGGGCATACCTCTGTCACAAGAGGTGACTTTGCATGAGAGAAACAACAGCGGCCATGGAACCTCTTCTACTTTCAAATTTTTGAACCAACGCTGACCTGTGACAGGTAACCCTGTAGCAGAACTGATAAATTCCTCCTCAATTTCTAACTGTATATCACCCACCTTGGCTCTACAACCATCGAAATTTAAAGAGAACCGTTGTGCCACGAATAGGTTAAAACCCTCAAATCTCTTCACGAAGGTGAGCCAACCGTTAGCCTCCAGGTCTTTCCGGGCATTGTCAAACATTAATAAGGTTTGGTTTCCATTTGGCTCGATTCGCACGACTGGTGCCATGGAGCCGAGCACACGATAAGTCCAGGGTTTAAGTCATAGCACACACAGGAGTGAAAAGCATGTAGGGCTATCCGAGCTAATAGAGGTAAATGGTGAGTAAGGGATAGGCATAAATGCCATCGGGCGAAGGTGGTGGAGTTTATCTCTGCCATGCAAAAGAGTTATTACCAAAGTACAACCGCCGGTTTACATAGCTGTTCTAGCCATTATAACATAGTTTGATAATTATGTGAATTAGCCGACCAATGAATCAAATGGCAAGTGTATAAACCAACGTGCAATCAATTGTTGTGCCAAAGTTTTAAACCATCAAATATTCAATTTGAAACCAAAACTAAATGTTTTAACCATGCGCCAATGTATCGACTCATATCAATAGTTTAACCAATGTGTCGATGAGTCTTTGTATAATCAACACACCAATAGTTATGAAAACACAAACACAGGCATTATATAAAAAGATATATATGAAGGATTAGATCATAACCTCTATGTATTTTCATGAAACCAATGGCCAAGTAGGTTTAATAAAACACAAATCCAAATGCCAATGTGTTACAAACTCAATGAAACCAAGTCACTCAATCAATACAAAAATTTCCAATGTGTATAGTTCGAAAGTTTTGTCAGCCACATAACGATAAGTAAAATGTAAGTGCAATATTGACGAGAAATATAACGACAATTCAAATAGTGTTTCTAATGCGACTTCGAAAGACTAATTTTTCATGCTTACAGTCGTGAAAACAAAACGAAAATAAGCGTGCAAAAGGAGCAAAGAATAAAAGTGTCATTCATTTGAAAATTGCAACGAAAAATCGATGTTTGCAAAACATTGGTGTAGGAAGCTTATAAGACAATGGAAAAATGTGATTTGGCTGCCAACACGGCTATGTTTTGATATGATTTCTATCGGCTCTGATTTAGTTCTTATGGTTTGATTTTGGAACGATTTCATGGGATTAAATTAGTATGATCCTTTATATGTGTTGTGCGTCATTATTAGTGACTGGGTTGATAAATATGATGTAATCTTATAAACTCAAAACGACTCTGTTCTGCATTGGATTTTGATTATCTTTGACCTATGTAAAAGATCTACTTGCTATAATCGGGAGCTGTGTTGATTTTTAACGATTGTGTCAAATCCAAACCGTTTCGATTCGTTCTTGTTTTGATTTGATTGCTGCATGTCTTGAGTTAGCACGATCACTTGTATGAGTTGGATTGGTATCGAAAATAGATTTGATGTTGCTCTATTGCTTTTGATTTTCAAAAAATGATTTTGTTAAGCTCAGATCAACATATTTTTTCTCTGTTGAATTCATATGAAAACTCAGCTAATAGTTCATTTTGAAATTGATTCAAAGGATGATTTCATTGACTGTCAATCGATTTTGTCTACATCCAATTGGAAATAAAAAACGTTTGACAAATCCCACATACCTTGTTATCAACTGCTTAATTCAGTTACGATTTCATTTGTATCAATTTACATACAAGTTTTGATTCGATTTGCAAATAGCATGGGCCGTTTGTATATGTTTAATATAGTTCTATCAGTTTGAAAAAATGGTCTTGTTAATCGCTGGAGCAACATAAACTGTTGTTTTTTATTTCAATTGGTCCATGAAAACGATTTCATTGCTGTTGAGTTATCCAATACGATTCTGTTTACCCAAAATTGTGATAACAGATCGAACAGAGTACGTCTATCTCTGTAATCATTCGATTGATCATAATCTTGTCTGCTCTCAAATTAGCATAACAGTCTTTGATTTGAATGATTCTTTTGTTTTCAAATAGCAATTAGATATTTGTTTAGTAGTTTGAATATAATTTTATGAGTTTTGAATTGGTTTTAAAATGATTATGTGTTTGATTTAGACCAGCTACAGAATTGCAAGATTCTGTAGCTAGTCTTAAGAATTAGATTTTTTGTCCATTTTATCAATAACATATCTTCTTAACTTGTCTATTTTGTCCTCTTTCAGGTACATTTGAATTGCAATGATCAATTGGGCATGCTGTGGAATTTTAGGAGATATTTGTGTGTTGTAGTTTTTATTTTAAGTTGTTAGTTTGAGTCAGAAATAGAGACTTGGGATATCATCCCAGATTTTTTGTAAACTATTTTGATAATTCCCACAGGGATGTTTTACCTTGTGGGAGGTCTTTAAATACTTGTTATTTTTTGTAATAATGATCATCCTCACTGTGGGAGAACCATACTATGGATTTATAATACAGAGTGAGATGAAAGTTGATGTCTTGTAACAACTTTCGCTTTCAATATATCAAACTTTTGTTTCAAGTTTTATTCATATCATTTTGAAATCGATTATAGACTACTTTAGCTATCGTAATCTATTACAGGTTGATGTGACTTGATTAATGTGTAATCCATATCTGATCTCTCTTATTCAAAAATACAGGAATTACTTTGTTTCAGTTAATGAATCACAGATTTCTCTTCTTCGTTAATTGAATCATTTTTGTACAAATCCTTGCACACAGATTTATCTAATGTGATGATTTGTAAATTATAAGATTGTTGTAACTTTTATGTCTTGTTTGTTCTGTTATCGATATTCAAAAGAGCACTGCTGCTTATTGTTTGCTAGAGGCTTGCAGAGGATTGATGCGGGTTTCCTCCCATCGAACAGCTGAATTGAATTCTTTACACAGGACAAATTGGAAAGCATTATCACAGGTTTGCTTATTAGTGTTATTTAAGTAGTTTAGACAGATATATGCATAGTTTAGATTTGTAGTCAGAGTTAGTGTTTTAATTTCTTAGTTTAGATAGTTAGTTTTTATTCTATTTCTTTCTCATAAAACTATAAAAATCAAAAACAGTTCCGCTATCTTAGGACAGTTTGCAATTGATTTTTGTAGGTTTTCTTGTAAATCTATAATTTATAAATATTGTACATTTTTTATTAAGATTTGATTCAGTTGATAGTTAAATGTTGAATTTCATAGAATTATTATAGTAGTGAATTGTATATATTAGTAGTTTAGATTTGTTTATTAGTTTGTTTTATTTATTTAGATCATTTTATTTAGAGTAGTTTTCTTTTTTTTCCTTAGGACTTAGATCGGCTAATGGAGCCGCTAAACCCACCAGGGTGGGTTATCCCAAATGGCTTGGGTTATTTAGACAACCCCGGACCGGATCCACTCTTCTAGTTGGCGAGCATTCATTTTCGCCCGTCAACAGGATGTTAAGTCATATTTTCTTAATGGAGACCTAGAATAAGAAGTATACATGGAGAAACCTGAAGGATTTTCACTGATAGATAATCCTAACTATGTATGTAAGTTGAAAAAGGCATTATATGGACTGAAACATGCACCACGAAACCAGTATCATAGACTGGACAAATTTCTACAGGACAAAGGGTTCAAGAAAGGTATTGTTGACAGTAATCTATATATAAATTCTGAAGGTGATGATTTACTAGTTGTTGTGGTTTATGTAGATGACATTATCTTTAGATGCACTAGTGAACTTTCAGTTAAGTGGTTTTCTAATTCAATGTAGACTGAGTTTGAGATGTCCATGATAGGAGAACTTTTATATTTCCTTGGTTTATGAATCAATCAGAGTTCTATAGGGATATTTATCTCTCAAGAACAATATTTGAAAGAGATGTTAAAGAGTTTTCAGATGGAATATTCATCTCTTATTAGTACACCTATGGTGGTTGGTTGCAATCTCAGTAAATATGATATTTCAGCTGATGTTGATCAAAGAATATATCGATCGGGGGTAATTTTAAGAACCCCCCCTAAATTTATATATATAATAAATGGGTGAATCCCAATGATACATAGGAAAAATTGAAGGCTATTTTATCAATAATATAATATGTATATATAATTTTTTTAGCGAATCTTTTAGTCAATTATATAATCTTGTAAAATCCTGGTGAATCTTTCACTGAATTATAAAATCTTATAAAATCTTGGCAAATCTTTCATTGAATTATAAAACCTTATAAAGTCTTAGTGAATTTTTGATAAAGTATAAAACCATATATAATAATAGGAAAATGTATTGATTATACTGTAATATATTCATTTTACATATTTGTAAAACTAAATATAATTTGTCCATCCTCTAGACAACATTGCAAGCATTAGGGGTTGTGTTTGTCAAGGATATCATTGATATGATGCCTTATGACATTGGAAGTGGACAGACAAGGCAGGAAACTCCATGTCAACAAAAAAATGGTATCATACTAGATAGTAGTGATGATGAATTTGAAGGACTATTGAAATCCTAGTAAAGTACACCACTAACCACTAGTGAATTGTGTTGGATGCTAGTTATCAGATCCCTTTGAGTGGGATCTTTATATTACATAAATCAGATCCAAAAATAACCTAAAGGGTGGTGCCCCTTCTACTACCCATTACAACATAAATCATGCTTTAATATTTCACCCTCTATATTGTTTCATTATCTCCAAGTATCACCCTTGTTTTTGTGATAAAAATAGTCAGCTTCTCCTTGAAGGTTGTACCCTACCATGAGTAAAAAAATGTAAAATAATATCTCTAGGAGTGTGTTTTGCTGCCACTGGGAATAGGCCTCAAGCAATACTTATTTCATCACAAAAAACCTTGCAATAATCTCATAATAAATCACCCTATTGATGGCATGCTTCTAGAACCTTGCTACCAATAAACTCCCCACATGCTACATCCTTTTGTTGGTTATTAAAGGCCAATTCAATGACAAGTATAAGGTCAACATTGAGGATGCTCATTATTCTGAACTAGATATCAACAAGAATATCAACTGGAATATCTACAAGATCATCCCTTAAACCTACTAATAGAAATATCTGGTGAATCACATTTTATGCTAATATCAAAATGTATTTCACAAAAGGAAAGAACATTGACACCATCTTCCAGAGACAGTAGAAGTAATTTATCTAGGTATCCCATATCCATCCTTCTATAGATAACCATTAGCTTCTTTTCAATTACTTTTGAAATATATACTACAAGCTTAATAGTATGTTTATACATGTTTTCCTTTGCTACTGTATCATGATATTTGTAAGGTAATGTCGAGGTATCATTTCTACATTTTGAAAAGTATCTAGTTGAAACCCCCATAGAAGATTTCTTATCAATTCCATTCACAAACATAATATGAATATGCAACAAGTTTTGTAGACTTATGGTGTAATCTATCGCAGTGCATGGATCCATGACAATTCCTTTTAGATTGATGGGATGGGTGACTTGATGTCTCCTGAACTAGTCAACACAAACATTCAAACGAGATCCACCCTTGCATGTTTTCTACACAAAAGCATATATCTTTTGGCCCTTTTGGTTCTCATTAACTAACAAAACCCAATATTTTTTAGTATGATGTGAACAAAACATGTAACTTTCTTAGAGATTTATGGCTTGACCTTATTCAAGTGTCCCTTCACAATTTGAGACTATACTACTATAATACTCTACTAAATTAGTTTCTCATTATAGACTCTTACATATAGATTGTACATCTCAGATTTGGAAGATAGCATATGAAATACCTTGACACCTTTATAAATTTCAAAGGATTGGAGGGATATGTTCCTAATTTGGCATAAGAAATACTTTGACACCTTTATCAATCAACCACAGCTAAAAGAACTTGGGTAGCTCAGAAAGGCATCCTAAGACTTATGATGTGATCCTACCTTATATAAAACACTGTTATAAATGATTCATCCATAATTCTAGCAATAGGTCACCATTTGAGACATGTTTGTGAGTTTTTCCTCGAATACATTTTGACATTTCATTTTCTCAAACCATTGTGATGGTAAACAAGACAATCATGAAGGTCGAGAGAATTCAATAGACATACACAGGTCGAAGAGGAAGAGGTATAAGGAGAGGCATGCTCGACATAAGATATCTCATCAATGACCATAGAGGAGATCTTGTAGTGGAGGTTACCAAATCCATTCAAGGTTAGGGCCTTACAAAAGTCCTCCTTTATACAAATCGTAAATGGATTTTGGCCTTCCAATGGTCTAGCGCTTGAATTTATAAATCCATGGCTCTTGTCCTCCAAGTTTATATAATTAAAGTATTTTACAATTGGTCCTGATTCAAAAAATTATATGAACGATCATTTTTTTCAATATCAATAAATACAAAACAATATTTATCATCTGTATCATTCATTTTCCCTTGTATCCCTTTTTGTTGGGTAAATCTTTTATGGGGGTTCGAGCATGTACTCTATTTTATTCAAACTTTGGATGTAAATAACTCATCATAGCTCCAATTTGGCTTCTAGTGACTCTTGGATGAATGAGATTTCAACTCTTTTTCACTTGATTTTAGGTGTGCAAACTTATGTCATTTTATCTCCTTCAAATATTTGACTTGAAAATGGCAAGTTTTCTTCATTTCTCTTTGGATTAATATGCTTCAATTATGCAAGAGGAACCATCATTCACTTCAATGGTTTTGGGGCCTTGTTCATGCACACATATTTCTTTGTTTCCGCATTTCTTGATGTACCCTTCACTCTTGAACCAAAAGAAATAAAAAAAAAAGAGTTTCATAGCATTTGGGTTGCAAAACATTCATGGGAAATTCATGTTTTAGATCCATGTTAATAAACTAAAAGTTGAAAAAAAGGAAATGAGTGTAGTGACCGGTTTTAAATTAACATCTAAAAATTCTACCTAATTCTACCAAATGTACAACAATTTCTACCAAATTTATAAAAGAAGAATTATTCCAAATTTTCTCAACACTTACGCAAGTAAAATTTATCAATGAGTAATAAATCTAATTAAAACAATGCATAAATTTGAATTAAATACCTTAACCTTGATGCTAATTTCCGTTGCCAGCTACCTTGCTGCTGCTCTCTTGCTACCAGCTACACAGTCCAGTCCTGTTGCAAACATGGAAAAATAATTGCCCAAAACTATTGTCCACCCTGCCAACTAGGAAAACGACCTAGCTCCAGGATATCTACGGATATCCTGGCCCTCTGTGCCCAAAACCTCTAGCAACCCAGTGCCTGCCTGATCAATATGTCACAACCAGAAAAAACCCGTGCCTCAATCTGAGCACACCAATCTCACAGCCCCTCTTAGCTCTCTTCCCATAGCAAGAAAACAGTCCCCAGTCGAATCCCCCCCTCCAACTCCTTCCTTCCTTCCTTATACCCCCACTTTCACCGACACTCCTCCTTCCATTAAATTCCTTATCCCTACATTTAATTAACCTTATCCACTCCCATTAATTCTTTTATCTTCTCGGGATTCTTATGTGATCCCTTCTTGTATATGCAACTTAATTTAATGTTATATTTTATTCTCCACCTTTTATTTAATACTTAATTAATTAATGAATTAATTAATATTTAAATGAATCATTAACCATCATGACTAACTCGTTAATAATAATCAATTAGAAATGTCAT
>JASDQU010240672.1:32644-44491 GCA_032191745.1 Picea mariana
ATTTATCAATTGGCTAAAGAAGGTATTGCTCCTTGTATCCTCATAGTGTGATATCATTTCTTCTATGAAAATTGTCCAAGTGACGAGTGATTTGCGAGAACAAAGCGATCGATACCAAAAAAATTGATTAGGTTCTAAATATAAAGAAGCAATTCGTACCTTTTGTGTATGTGTCACATTATGGAGATCAAAGAATTGCTCCATCTGAAGTATCCATGTGATTGGGTCCTTGCCATCAAACTTCCTCATGTCAATCTTATGAACGTGGTTGGTATTCAAACCAAAGTTGGAGTTTCTCCATTCTTGATTCACCTTCCTTGTGTCCACATCATGAATTTCATGGGATGCATTTTCACTTTCAAGTGTCTTCTCTGTTATGAAATTTTTCAATACTTCCATGATATCCCCTTTTAAACCATCTATCTTAGTGTCCAACTGAGATTTCATTGAATCCATCTTAGTATCCAACTTAGCTTCCATTGAATCCATCTTAGCTTCCATTGAATCCATCTCATTTTGTAGTTCATTTATGTCCCTACGCATTTCTTCACCTTCATCAAGAGTCCAAGTAGGATTTTCTAGAGGCTTATTTGGTGTAGAATTTCCCTTTTTGGGTGGCATGTTGGCCAAGTATCACTTTTGAGCCTTGATTTTGAGGTGGTTCTGCTAGACAATATTTCGTCTATTGTATCTCCCAATTTTTGGCCCTTCTGGGTATGAAAATTTCTCTTATGTATTTCTCTGATATTTCTTCTCTGCAATGCCACAGGTCTAATCAAAATTGGATGTGACAAGTGGAATTTATGGTAACTTCCCCACAACTTGTCGATTCATGGCCTTTCCAGGATATCTCACTTGTATAGTTTTCCCCGCACAAAATAATTGATATCAAATTCTGAAACTTGCACCCAAAATACTACAGACTATCCACGATCCAATGCAAATAGTCCCACTCAATTTGGATACTCTAGGAAGAATTTATGATTGTTTTACCTGAAACACCTTCTTGCGACTAGTCAATAGGGCTAGTCAGATACCCTATCTTACACAGGATGTATGTACAAATTTAAGATGACCCAGAAGCTGAAAGTTTTACCAAAGATACAATATTAATTTATGTAAATGGTCTCCGGAGTTGAGGGTCTGAAACATTATAGAAAAGTTTTTATAGCGAAAATTCCATAATGACTCATTTCAGGATGATTCCAGAACCCTATCTTGTATAGGTTGTATCTCCGAACGTATAAGGCCTCAGGAGATGAATTTTAAACCCAAAGTACCTTTATTCGTCTTCTAAATACCCTCCAAGCCATTCCTTCTAAAACATTGTAGAAAAATAGTTATAGAAAAAATTCCACAGTGTCTTAGATGTAGCAGCGAAACCCCAAGACCTTGAGCTCTGATACCATATGTTAAGAACCAAACATCAATATAGCATAGAAAAACCTTAGGAAAAGTACTCAACACCTTGAAAAAGAGATAATTTCAGATAATAAGCCTCTTCAAGGGGGCAACCTCCTTTTACCCCACTTAAATTTTCAAGTATAAGATGATTCAAAATGAAAATGTCTCCTTGGTATATAGGAGACTAGGAGGTATAATTACAACTAATGGCCTAAAGATGACATAAATAAAATAACACTACTAATCTAAATTACAACTAATGGCCTAAAGCTGACATAAATAAAATAACATTACTAATCTAATATGCCCCAATTAATGGGTAATGAGCCAATATTAGGGCTTAACAGGTTCCACCTCATGTCGAACATAAGCTGGAGTTGGTCATTCGAAAGACAATGTGGAATGAGAAGAGGTTTCTCAATTTGTCCCTCCATAGTTGCACGAGGAGTTGTATCTGCTTCCATTGTTGTTTGTGTATTTTTGTCCATGGCCATTCCAGGGGTGGCATTTTGAGTTATCCCATCTTCCAACCAACTGGGAGGGATTTCTTCTTCAAAACCACAACCTCCCTACTCCAAAGGATTGGATTGGGTACTAGTGTTGGTTTTAGGCTCTGGCATGACATCCATAGGATGCAACTTGAGTGGAGGAATTTCTTCCTCAACTAGGTAGCTACTAGGGTCGGGAAATGTATCAGTGAGGGGTGGTGGCAATTGCAGGGAATTTGGGAAAGGAAAATCAATCCAATTCTATGAAGTGCTATGGGTGGGGGTTGAGGGATGTGAGGGGTCGGGGTGGTTGCGTCTAGCTATGAAATTATAACATTGTGGCCTGTGTTTGGGCTTACCACGTTCTTTGGGCATGGTGCTCGAGATGTAACACAGAGTGGGATAGGGGATCCAAATGGAGATTGGATTTGAAGGAAAACTATCTAGAGTTACTGTGCTTCTGGTATAGAATTTGGAGAGGCCTGGGAAAAATGAAATGAAAAAACATCCACAATGCGAAGTCTGGGAGAGCCGGATTAACTATGTGCTCAAGAAAAAATGGAGAGACAATAGGAGATGAAGAACAAAAAAGTGCTTGAGGGATCCTACCTTCATAGAGGCCCATTAGAAGACTCTGAGGATCGCCATGAAATCCGAGGTGACAACAACTCAGTGTCTAGTACCATCTCCTGTACTCTGATGTTGGTTCACAAGGGGATCCATTAAGTTCCCGGAGGGGAGGCAGCGCACTACCATAATTTCCATATCAAATCCCATAAGGCGATCGATTTAGTTGTAGGACTGGCGGCTGGGGTTAATAACTCCCCTTCATGCATGCACGCCACCTTTCTCCTGTTGGCCATTTGTCACCCCATTTGAGGAAAATTATAGTCATTTAAGTTATACCATGTTTAACTATTTTTCAAGGTGAATTCCTCCTTATCTAAGAAGATATAATATGTTGATTAAACACATTGACAAACTTTATTAAATAACTCAATCAATGATTGCATGATTTGATTAATTTCTTAAATCAAATTTATTTATTGAATATTTTTACTAAACTTATTACTAATATTTCTGAAATTATAATTATGATAGTTAAATCCAAGCATATTTATTCCTCCAATTTTGTATAGTGATAACTTCTTGCACATTCAAACATGAAAACAAATCTAAATAATATTTGATTAATTTTTTAAATAAATTTGTTTGAATATATATTCTATTAAATCATGAAAATAATTCTAAATATTTATATTAATATAAAAAGATATAAAAATACCTTCAACTGAAGTGACCTAAATGATAATAGTTGTTAATATTAATCTTACAAAAAAGGGACACCATGAATATCTTACAATTAAAAATGATTTATAATTTATTAGAGAGATTGAACTTCCAAAACAATTTAATTTTTTTCAAATTGATGGTCTTAACTAGTTGTTAACTTTTCATATCCAACATTATGAAATGAAGGAAAATTGATTTTGGTAATTAAATTTTCTAATTATTATTGTTTACTATTTTATAAAATGAAGAAAATTGATCTTGATATTGTATCAAATTTTTGGAACTATTGAAACTTGGTGATAACCAATAAAGCTTAAATATACTTATTAAACATGCTAGTGAAATTACCACTAATTATAGTTTTATTATCTACCATGACTTGGGCCAACCATTTCCCTAAATAAATGTCATTACATGACTACAAAAACTAATTGAAACTGTGATAATTAAGAATAAACACATTGTTGGCCAATTATAGAAAACCATAATAACATGACACATCGATAACTTAAATGTTGAAATAAAACATGTACATATCACTTGTCATTAATATCACCCTAACTATATTCCTCACTTGGCATGATAACATTGTTTTTCTAAAAAATATGTTTGGATCTTGGATTGTGTCCTAACACAAACCACCAATTCCTATCCAACACATTTGGTTGAAACAACACTTGGTTGCAGTGATTTGTGGAAATATAAGGATCTTTATTTTCATCCCACATATTTTTAGAGATAATACATACTAACCCACTATCATGATATTACTTTACATTACTCTAGTTGAATATATCCCACCACTTGCACCAAAAAATAACATATTAGAAATATGAGAAATCTACTTGCATGATCTCTTGTATCTTTCAAATGTAACCTAACTTCCCATATATTTGGTTTTGATCATGACGGATAACACAACTAGATTGGTTGAAATTGGGCATGAATGCACTACCGAATGTGACATGTCCAACATCTACATCCTCAATGCAACAATGATGCTCATAATCCCACATGGATGGGAACAAATGAACCTCTAAAATGAGAACAAAGACTGGTGATATGTGTTTATTAACTCAAGAATTAATAGAGACATAATATTTTATAATTCAAATGTGCATTATAAAATTAACAATTGACCTAGAGTCAAGATTATTATAGAGATATTGCACCTGATCTCTATGTTTAGTGCATCTGCTACACCATGCAGGTAACAATCAGGCACACCATATTTATCTCTAATATAGTCAGCTACCCAATTTTTTTAATAGGAGGACTAAAATAAATGCATGGATATGTTAAAGTAGCACAAAAACAACATGGAATCCAAGGAGTAACTAGAATCAAGACTGAGGAGGAAAGGCTATAGTTGGACCCCATGTTCAAATTTGATTTGGATGAATGGATGCTTGTGCAGGGTACTAGTTGGATGCATTGCTTAGTAGGTCATAGTATATGGTTTATTCCTATGTTTTAGGGATGAAAATTGTGAAGGGATATGTAATTTAATGTACTTAGGGAGGATAATATAGGATACATCTAAATATTCTATTATTTGGACTTTTTCTAGAAATCATCATTGGAATTTGACTATAGAATAATTGCTAGAATTACAATTTTTCATTACTAAATTTGCATTTTGTTTTGAAAAAAATGGATCCATCACCCTAAAAAACCCTTATTGCACTTAGATTGTGCAATCTCAACAATTGATATCTATGCTTCTAGCAATTCTTCTAAAATTTTGGCTAGATTTTGGGGGAAAATGATAAAAACAAAGTTGACTGGAAAAGGTCTAAATTATAACATATTTAGACAACGTGAATGATATGAGGTACCTAGGAGGGTACCCAAAGTAATAATTAATGTAATGTAGCCATAACCATGGAATAAGACCACTTGGTAGTTCATGAGTAATAAATATGCCCACTGGGTAATTAAGAGGAAATAATATAATAATAAGGGGTAGTTGGCATAGACCTTAAGGAATACTCATGATAAAGAAAAAAAGATACATGAGTCTCATTATATTGTATATGTTGGATTAATTGTGTTGTAGAAAACATGTATTATGGATTACTTATTTCCATAAATAGTATTTGATGGTGTTACTCTACCTTAAGGGTTCTTCTCTATATCATTGTGTTGTTTATGGTGTGATTGCATTTGATGTTTTTTAAGACAAGGGTTTAGTTATCAATATCAAGGATATATATATATATATATATATATATATATTTTACTACAAATTCAACCTCATCAACTAGATGAATTAGAATATGGACTTGAAGTTCATGAAAATCATGGGAAGTTCCTTCTTAAACATACAAATAGTCTTAGTTATATCTCAATACCACTATGGAATTATATCCATGTGAATATCCTTTGATGTAATTATTGTAAAAATGTAGATAATTTAGATATGCCATGTCATAGGTCCTCAGGGAATTCATGGTTTACACAACCATGCAACAGAAAATGATAATGACACTAAAAATAAGCAAGTGCAAAATTAGTTAGCATAAAACTATGATTATATAGAATATAACCTACATCACAAAAATGTAATCATGAAATAAACATAAATACCCTTAGAAGTTTCATATGATCATCTAATTTTGAGTTTGAAAAAATGTCCTTCTATAGTGAAGTGACATTGTAGAGTCGATCCTTATAAAAAAGATGCCTTCACACTCAATATAACATCCTTCACCAAATATATATCATATTTCTTAAAAATACATTGGACATAACCTTCTTTAAAATACCAATAGGGATAGGCCTCTCCTCTGCTTTCTTTTCTTAGCCAATGTTTCTTTTTAGTATTTGAAGAAATAATATCTCTCCTATCACTCAATGTATCATGTTTTTTAATTATATGTTCCTCCATAAAGAATATAAAACATTTTTTAAGAATGCATGGGATATAGTAAGTGATAAATCTCAGTATGCTCTCAATATAGAAGCTCATAAAATATAGATTTCATTTTCATCCCATTCGACATTTTTTGAACATAACTATAAAACAATTCAAGATCATTAAGCATAGGTTTTCCATTTAAACCAAACAATTATACAATTCCCTTCTTCTTTTCCATTTAATATGACCTAATATAATTCATGGGAATAACTATTTTAGGTATCCTATCTCTCTCTAGTTTACCATTGAAAGTAGATGTTTCTATTCTATAATGGTGGTATTTTTGAAGATATACGCTTTAGAAATCATACATCAAGTTTTGTAGGTGGTCAGACCACCTAGAATTTATATAAATTTGAAAAAATTTACATCCATGATACCCTCTTGTGATCTGGATTGGATCATCATATAATTTTTCATCTATCTTGGTACTTTTTGGCTGGAAAAAATTGGAGGAATTGGCTAGCAGGGCCATTTTCGTGGTAGGTCATAGTTTGGAAAATTGGGGTTTGTAACCTTCCAAAGCCATTTTTAGGAATTAAATGAAATTTTTTGGGTTATAGAATATAAAAATTGTTCCTGCACCCACAATGTTGATACACACACCAATACCTTTCCAACAATATGAAAATCACTCCAATCTGAGCTCATATGTGAAAGTTATGCCTCCTGCAAGTTGACCTACCTTGTTGATCACCTTGGTATGAGTGGATGTCAAGTTATCCCCCACTACTCACACATATGGGTATATAAACATGTGGAATTTCAATAATGTTCTATAGGGTCCAAACTTTATCACTAATTTAGGGTTTATGGTGTAGAAACCCTAACCCTAGAGGGATATTGGGATATGTCAAATACCATGTTGCTAGGGGGAGGAAGGGGTACATTATTTAGCATTGTAATTGTTCCATAGTTTAGTAGAGAATATAGGAGTGGTATTTTGAGAGAATAACAGAGGATCAAAATATGCTATAGAAGCCTTGTAGGCCACAATGTCAAAGGAAACTCCACAATGAGTGCCTCTTTCTTTGTATTTACATTTCCATAATTGAAGAAAAGAGAGTAGAGCATAGGCCTCACATCCTAGTTGGGTTTTATCTCGTATTAGATTTCCTAGGATATATATTAAGTTCATTTGTGTGTGGATGGTGTGTTATTTTTCTCATTTCTTTCATTTTTCGTATTTTAGTTATTTCAAAAATTCAAGCAAAGATGGTAATTAATTAATCAGGGATCTAAAGAAGATTAGTTTTAATAGTCTAAGATTTTAGAACATTATAAGATATATTGTGAAATTTTTTTCTAGCGGAATATCCATGGTAGTTTATAAATCATCTTGTAACAAGACCTACGATGCTATTGTATATGGAAATTTTTAGTGCCAAAGTAGAAAATTGCACCAAATTAAGTATCCCAAATAACTTTACAAATATAAGAAAATCAATCAACATGCTTACCAAAGAAAACTCATAGTCTTGGACAATCATGCATGGTGTACATAGACATGCCATACAATAGTAATATACCTCTCTATTGAGATGGGTATTTATACATCATATACATATATTTCTTCTCATAGTTAATTCAATTCATTAATCAATGGATGGATGTAGGAATCCACTCCCTTCACTTGTCTTCTACCTAGAAGTATAATAGCTAACCTAAGATGTTCATTATTCATGGAAAACCATGGAATGATATTTTTATTGATCACTACGACTAGCAAAATAAAATAGTTAGTAATTTGGAAAAAATACGGGTTAATCACGTCCTTGAATTTGTTGGGCCATGTATCTTATATATGCTTCATGGCTATCAAATACACCAGGATCCACATAAATCCTATCTCACTTCTATGTGAGGAATTCCATTCCTACAACACAACTAATTCTTTGCAAAAAAATATCCTTTAAATCCTTGGGATTGTAGGCATGTATCTCTATATTTTATGAAGAGAACCATATGCCTTAACCTTTATAAAAAAACAAAACAAATTGGGTACCTTTCATGCCTAAATTCTGAACATATCTCTTTTTCTACATATTCACCTTTTTAAACAATACAATCATTTACACAAGAATGAAATGATATGTAATCAACACTAAACCTTTTTTTGGAGTACTGAGAGGGAGGGTGAATCAATAATGAACAATTTTAGCACTTTTAACCACAATATATTCTTCAACAATATTCAAAAGATAATCATTAGCATTCAATATATCATCAACAGTATAATCATAAACAACATCACATCACAATAGATACACAATAAAACAAAATTTACATGGAAACCCAAATGGGAGAAATCCACATAATGCTCTTCTTATATATCAAAAGAATACATTCATTGGTAGCACCAACTTCCTGATTCTACGGCTACAACTGAAAGGAGGCTCCAACCACTTATTCTCAAGCTACAACATAAAGGAAACTACAACTCTCTAAATTCTTCGACTCCAACCAGAAGGAGGCTACAACTCCCTGAGTTCTCTAGCTCCAACCGGAAGGTGGCTACAACCACCTATCCTTGCCTTTTCCTTCCTCCCTAAAATATAAGTGTAGAACAATTGTCACTGTCACAAAATATGCCACTATCACTACCACTTTCACTACCACTGTGTCTTTGCCACTATCTTTGTTACTCTATCTCTATTCTTTTCACTATCACTACTAATGTGTATCTACCATTGTCTTATTTAGTTTTTATATTATTTGTAGCGAAAGTCAAGTCAAGGTAGATCAATTGATGGTCGAAGGTCAAGGTGGATTGGCAACACGTCAAAGGTCAAGGGAGTCAACTGGGAAAAGTTGAAGTCAAATATATCAATGACAAAGTAAACCAACAAGAGGTCGAAGTGTGGGCGTGAGACCATCAAATAGAAACTAAATGAAGGACCGACTAGTAGTTGACAGGTAACCCAACTTGGAAGTCAACTATAATAGAATCCAGAGATTTGTGGGATTTGTAGCCAATGATATGCATAGATATGTAACAATTTAACAATTTTTGGGCACCAATATTTAGGGGTTTTTTTATTGTAAAGCCTATAAAGAGGCATGTTGTAGCATTGTAAATGGTAATCATAGAATGCACTTATGTAGGTAAATGCATGTGTAGTTATAGGTTTTTGGTCATGCATATGTAAGTCGATTTGGATACAGGGTTATTATTGCACGTGCAAGAGAGTATGATGTCAATTGTGTCTTAGGTGTGGACCAAGGTTAGACATGTAACCTTTTATTTATATTGAATACGAAAACAAGAAAGAAGAATTCTCAAAGGAATGTTGGTTTCTCCCAATTAAGGGTTTTAGGGTAAATATCGGTGTACTGTGTGATTTTTTGTTTCATTTACATTCTTGATTAAATTACTCTTCTCTTATGCTAGGATTAGTGTGGAAGTTCCCTACATTACCTGACATGTTCTATCAGATCTTAGATTTTCCTTGACAAGTGAGTGATCAGAGTGGTGCTATGCTTCAACGAGTATATCAGATATTGATTTGTCAATATTGAATTTGAGAACTAAACCATAGGTACAGTAAGAATTGTAAGTCATAAGTTGTGTTAAATATTGTGGTAAAGAATGGAGAGTAGTTCTAGAATAGAAATAGAAAAATTCAATGGCCAAAATTTTGAGCTTTGGAAGCTTAAAATGCAATATCTTCTTGTGGATCGATAACAATGGACAACGGTCTATCCAGGTACCCAACTATCATGCATGTTAATGGAAGATTGGGAGAAACTTGAAAGAAGAGAAAGAAGTATGATTTGTCTTTGTCTTGCAGATTCGGTGCTGTTGAATGTCTCGGCTGAAGATTCAGCCAAGAAACTGTGGGACAAGCTAGGAATCTTATACCAGTCAAAATATCTGGTAAATAAGTTGTTTCTCATAAATAAATTGTATCTTTTGAGGATGAGTGATGGAATTTCGGTGACTTATCATTTAAATGTGTTTAACATCGTGTTAAGCCAGTTATCATCTATGGATATTAAGATCACTAATGAGGAGCAATGTATCATCCTATTATGCTCTTTTCTAGACTCCTAGGATATCTTAGTCATGGCTATTGGGAGTAATACAACCACAATAGAACTAGAGGAAGTGGTTTATTCTCTGTTGTAAGAAAAAATGAGAAGGAAGAACATGGAAGAATGGACCAAAGATACTCTGGTAGTGAGATGTCGACCGATAGATAGAGATAAAGTCATATTATCCAGTAGAAATTTCAAGTCAAAGGATAGATCTAAATCATCGGTTCAGTCGACGCGAAGATGCTAGAAATGTGGTAAAGTTGGGAATTAAAAAAAGGACCATACGTCGAAGGAAAAAAAAATCAGTGTTGGATCCGATGAGAAGTAGTTGACTGAGAGAAACATGACCTTAGATAAGGGAGGTGATGTCTATATGGCGTCAACTAGTACAAAGTCAGATCAAGATGTTTGGTAGATCTACTTAGGAGAATCCTATCATATGACACCATATAAAGAATGGTTCTATGAATAGAACAATATGATGGGGATGATGTGTTCTTTGGGGATGATTCGACAACCACAATTGTCAGACGGGGGAAGATTCTGACTGACACTATAGGATGGGAGGAAAAGAACCCTTTCAGGTGTGCTACACATTACGGGTTTGGTAATAAAATTGATATCAATCAACAAGATGAGTGATGCAGGTGTGCATACTCTATTTCAGAAGGACTCATGCAATATGGTAGAAGGAGCCATGGTCTTAATGAGAGGAGTTAGGATTGGTACCCTATACAAGATGTTAGGGAATGTCGACTCGACTAGATACAAAAACATCATTTCTCCTTAAATAAACTCGAATGTGACTTGAATTGACTCGATGTTGACACAACATGACTTGAATCAAGCCAAGTCAATTCAAACCAACTCAACAATGCATGATGATATCGACCCGACCAGGTTATGGAACGAGAGGATGGGACACATTGGAGAAAAGGGACTTCAAGTTATGTAAAGAAAAGGTATGGTCGAAGGTTTTCTTGAATGTGGTTTAGAAGTTGAATTTTGTGAACATTGCATATATGGAAAACAAATTCATGTGCAGTTCCCATCTAAGGCGATAAGGGAAAATGGGATTCTAGAACTAATGCACAGTGATGTGTTTGGCCTGATTACAGTGCCTTCACTTGGTGGATCCATGTATTATGTCTCCTAATTCATAGATGATTTTTCTAGAAAGGCATGGATATATTTCCTGAGGAAGAAATCAAAGGTTTTTGAGAGATTTAAGGAGTTTAAATATCTTGTGGAAAACTAGATAGAGAAGAGGATTAAAGTGTTGAGCACTGACAATGGTGGTGAATTATGTGGAAAGGATTTTTATCAGTTTTGTAAGTAGTATGGAATAGCACACAAAAATATGAAATCATATACCCCCCCAAAAAATGGATTTGTCGAGAGAATGAACAGAACGTTGATGGATAATGAAAGGAGCATGCTCAGTGGTGCTAGGCTCGCACAAGAATTTTGGGCCAAGACAGTTGATACTGCAAGATATTTAGTGAATATGTCTCCTTCATATGTGCTATTGGACATGACTCCAAATGAGTTATGTTCTAGTAAGAATCCTTCAGTGGCACATATCAAGGTATTTGCATGTGATGAATTTGTGCATGTTCCCAAGGAAAAGAAGGGCAAGCTGGACAAAAAATAGTCAAATGTATTTTCATCGGATATAAATAAGGGATGAAAGGATATAAAATC